>JARBWK010000006.1:108260367-108553936 GCA_030556195.1 Anolis apletophallus | reverse complement strand
TTAAAACGGTTCTCAACCTGGGGATCGGGACCCTGGAGATCGTGAGGGGTGTCAGAGAGTCATCAAAGAGTCAATCAGAAAACACAGTATTTTCTGCTGGGTCATGGGGTTCTGTCTGGGAGGTTTGTCCCAATTCTATCCTTAGTGGAGGCTCAGAATGTTATTTGATTATTGGTGAACTATAAATCCAGCAGCTATAACCCCAAATGTCAGAGATCTATTCTCCCCCAGAGCTCATCTGTGTTACCACATTTGGGCATATGGAGTATTCAGCCAAGTTTGGTCAAATCCATCATTGTTTGAGTCCACAGTGCTCTCTGGATGTAGGTGGACAGAGCCCGATTAAGACCTTTTTTGCGCCCTAGGCCAAACTTTGAATTATGTCCCTTTCACGCCACTCGGGCCATGCCTCTGGAGGGAGTGACATCGCTCAGGCTGCACTACCCTCCCCTCCTCCTTCTGAGGACATGCCGGGCTGTCCCACAGGCAGCAGCAGCAGCTGCACTGCGTGAATGGGGCGCCGCATGGAAGGGCGCCGAGCTGCTGCCGCTGGGACAACTCGGCGTGAGTCATCGCCATTTTTGTTTTTGGCCTTGATCTGGTGCCCCCCTCGGCTTACGCCCATAGGCCATGGCCTTGCTGCCCTAAAGGATAATCCGGGCCTGCGTTCTGAATTCCAAAACTCAAAGTCAGTGCCCACCAAACCCTTCCAGTGTTTTCTGTTGGTCATGGGAGTTCTGTGTGCCAAGTTTGGTTCAATGCCATCGTTAGTGGAGTTCAGAATGCTCTTTGATTGTAGGTGAACTATAAATCCCAGCAATTACATCACCCAAATGACAAAATCACACACACACCCCTCCAACCCCACCAGTATTCAAATCTGGTCGTATTGGGTATTTGTGCCAAATTTGGTCCAGTGAATAAAAATACATCCTGCATATCAGATATTTACATTATGATTCATAACAGTAGCAAGATAACTGTTATGAAGTAGCAACAAAAATAATTACATGGTTGGGGGAGTCATCACAACATGAGGAACTGTATTAAGAGGTTGCACAATTAGGAAGGTTGAGAAACACTGCAATAATGGATTCAACACTATATTTCATTGAAACAATAAAAGGAAGCCTAAGGAAAGTGTGAGATACAATTTCACCAATCTGTACCTTGTCATCTTTGAAACCAGGGGAAATTAACCCAATACGATGATAATGCACATAGGAATGCTAGCTAAGGATGGTAGGAATGTTTATAATTACTTGTTCCAAGGTCAAAAGAAATGTTCCCCAACAACTGTCAGATGTGCTAATTCAATGGGAAAGGAGAGGAGCCATGTGGATAATTAGCATTCCAGGGTCAAGCTGGGGAAGAAGTCAGTAGCTGGGAAAACCAAGACAGCAAAAAGAGAAGTCAGGGTCAAGTTCTAAGGGTCCGGAAAAGTAGGAAAGAGTCTCCAAACTTAGCTTGGATGTCTTTTTCACAGAGTGGATGATAGATGATGCTTCCGGCATCTGATGAATGCTTGCTGCCTGCTTTATGTTGTTTGTTGTGTGCCTTCAAGTCATTTCTGACTGATGGCAAAACTGAAATGGCCTTATCATTGGGTTTTCTGGAACTGAGAGTGTGCCACCCAACATTACTCCAGTCGGTTTCCATGATCAAACAGGGAATCGAACCATGGCATCCAGAATTGTAGTCCAATGCTCAATCCACTACATTAGGGGTAGGGAACTTTTTTTTGACTCAGAGAGCCATAAAAGCAAAATATTTGTAAATTTATTTCAGTGAGAGCCATATAATATATATAATATATTTTAAGACTGAATTCAACAAAATGTGAGTATATATGTACATGCATACTATGAGAAAAGGATTCCCCCGGCAGAATGACGAGACACTTCAGACCTAGCTCTGCAAAAGGCATGCTCAGGACTCTTGGAAGGAAGAGAAGATGGAAGGAAGGAGGATAGAAAGAAGGAAAGACAGAGGAAATAAAGGAGGGAGGAGGAGAGGAAGAAAGAAAAGAAGAACAAACTATGGAAAAGGAAGAAAAGAAAAGCAGGAGAGAGTCAAGGAGGGGGAAAGAAAGAAGGAAATGGGAAGGGAGGAAAGGAAAGGGTGGGGAAAAGAAAGAAAGGAAGGGGAGTGAGGAAAAAGTAAAATAATGAAGGGAAAAGAAGAAAAGAAAGAAGGGGAGAGAGGGAAGTGAAAAGAAAGCAAGGAGAAGGAAAGAAAGACTTAAGGAGAAAGAATAGAAGAGGAAGGAAGGAAGGAAGGAAAGGAAGGAAGGAAGGAAGAGGGAGGTAGGGAGAATGGAGGAAAGAAGGAAGGGGAGAGAGGGAAAAGGAAGGAGAGAAGGAAAGAATGGAAGAAGGAAGGAAGGAAGAGGGAGGGAGGGAAGAAGGGAGGGAGAAGAGGAGAAAGGAAGAGGGAGGGAGGAAGAATGAAAGAAAAAGAGAGGGAAAAAGAAAGGAAGAGAAAGGAAGGAAGGGGGAGGAGGGCGCAGGGCCAAGGAGGGTGCGGGGTGTCGATGTCAGTGAGGCAGTCCCTCCGAAAGGCATCGAAGGGGCAGCGGCTCTTGAGCTGCCCGACAATGAGGGCGATGAGCTGGGGAAGCGAGGCTGGGTCTGCAGGCCAGGCCCACCTCCACCACCTCCCCGAGGCCTATTGCAGAGAACGAAGAGGAAGACGAGGACGAGGCGCAGCCACTGGGTTCCGCCATCCCCAGCAAAGAGAGCACAGGGCCCCGAGAGCAGCGGGGGATGAGAAAGAGGCAGCGATGGCGGTGCGGAAGCAGCAGTCGCAGCGGATTTGCGTCACTCCTCCCTGCTGCATGCTGGGAAACTGAGGCTTGGACTGCTCTGGAGAGCCAGATGCAATCATGAAAAGAGCCGCATCTGGCTCCCGAGCCATAGGTTCCCTAGCCCTGCGCTACATTATGCTAGTTTTTAAAAAAAATCTAGGCCAGTGGTTCCCACTTCCCAATCTTTGGGTCTCCAGGTGTTTTGGCCTTCAGCTCCGTCAATTCCTAACAGCTGGTAAACTGGCTGGTATTTCTGGGAGTTGCAGTCCAAAACACCTGGAGGCCCAAAGGTTGGAAAGTGGGAACCACTGATCTAGGCAGATGGTCTCTTTTTTCCAGTGAGAATGGTTGCAGCAGCAGGATTTGCAATTGTAGTGAGTCTTTGCTTAAAATATTTTTATTTTCTTACTATCCCAAAGGGAGGTTCAACACTGAAAACAAAGAAAAACAGCAAGAATTATGTCCAGTTTTCTCCTGATAATTGCCTGTTCTAGAGTGTGGTGGAGGAATTACTTTGAAGAGAAGAACATCAGGAGTTTAAGCAAAAAAAAACCCAAACCCCTTGTTTTTCTCTGTATTAGAATATGGGGAGAATACTAGGCATGAGAAAAAAAGTTATGAAAATGAAATGATTCATAAGAAATTCGTAAGAAATGCTACTTTTGAGTATTTCCGCACCTAAAACGCCAACCAGGAAGTGGACTTTCTTTATAGAACTTTACAGAACTTCGGGGCCAGGATTTTCTTAAGTGTCATTATTAGGTCGTAAAGGGGGGCACCTCCTTCTCTCTCACCACCCTCCGCCTCCCTTGCCAATAAGTATTATGGCAAGGCAAACCCTAAACTCGCTCCTTCTTTCGGCTGGAAGCCCGGAAAAAATGTAAACAGAGAGGATTACTCAGAAGTAAATCTGCAAAGGAGGGCACTTTGTATGAAGTGCCCTCCTTTGTGGATTTACTGAGTAAACCTCTGTTTACATTTTTCCAGGCTTCCTGACTCTCCTGCCTGCCAGGATCTAAAGCATCAAAGAGTATTGGGGTGAGAAACCAACCTAATGTATTATAGAATGAATGCTACTGTAAGTGCCTAATATTATAAGTAATCCAACTGGTCATACCTACATTCCATGCACATGCAATAATACAGCAGTAATAACAATAAAAAGAGGTAAAATTCAAACCGAAGTATTCTGACTGGTCCCTGCCTCATGCGGTGCAAACGGGCTTATATGACCAGCCTGGGCAAACTTGGGCCCTCACTCCCTCGGGAACGGGTTGAGAGAGAGGCAGCGAGGAGCGAGGGTGGGCTCCTCCTCCTTTTCTTTGCTGCTTCCAAGAATAGAATACCCACTCCCTCTCTCCTCCTTCCCTCCCTCCTTCCTATTTGGAGAGTCCTATCTAGAATTCAGTGTGGTTTATTCAAGTTTTGGCCTACAACTCCCAGAAATCCCAGCCACTTTACCAGCTGTTAGGATTTCTGGGAGTTGTAGGCCAAAACTATCTGAATGCGCATGCGCTGGCATACGAACTACTAACGAAATTTCGTTAGTAATTAAGTTACATTTTAGAAATTTTTGGAAATTTTTTTTTGCAAGTCTTTCTTTTACTAATCAAAAAAAATCCCCCATTTGATTTTAGAATCGCCATTTTTGGGTTCTAAACCATGCCTAGAGAATACAGCAGAGGAACAGTTGTATTCTTTTGCAGCAAGGAAAAAAAGTACTGTAATTACTTGTCCCATCAAATGAAGATGAAATACCCAAGGACTTGCGCCCTCATGCTAACTATATGAGTAAGCAGCAGAGATACAGTAAGTTTAAGCAAAAGGCACAAGTCCTACATTCTGCATAATCCCAATAAAATGCCTACCTGTTCTGCCTTTCAAAACAACATGTGGTGTGAATTATTTCTGACCACTCTTTTCTCTGTAGTACAATACTGTGTTCAGATAATGTTCAAAAGTGTGACACAGGAGGGAGACCATATTTAAAACAAAAGGGCTGAGAGTCAGGAAATCTGGATTCCATTTGCAACTCTGCAACAGGCATGTGGGAGCCACTAGGCAGAGTCCTTTCCTCCCAAATTTCTATAATTTTGAGTGCTCAGCTTATAAGCAATCCATAAAGTCTGATTTACAAAACAGATAGGTCAGAATACCTGGATTTGAATGGATGTAGTTTTATTAATGTCAGTGTGATTAACTGGCTTTGCATCAAAGCACTCAAGCATCAATAACGTGTACACCAGACCATTAAGAAACCAACAAGCAAATTGTATTTATGGACCTTTCCACACAGACATATAACCCATAATATCAAGGCAGAAAATCCCACAGTATCTCTTCTTTGAACTGGGTTATCGGAGTCCACATTGCCATATATTCCAGTTCAAAGCAGATAATGTGGAATTTTATTCAGCTGTGTGGAAGGAGCCTCAGAGGTTCTCATCAGGAATGGAAGAGTTGTCAAAGAAAAGGAACAAAACAAATCAAAAACAAGGAGAAGGTGTTAAGGTTAATCTCGGTTCTTAGTTTGGGCTCAATCTGAAGAAAATATCCCCATGTTACAGCTGCACTGTTTTTCTGCTTGTAGCAAAATACTAAGTCACATTTAATGTACGAGGGCGGGTCAATAAGTCCTTGACTTTTTGAATGAAACACAGGTTTTTGGATAAAAAATCATTTTATTTTTCAACGTAGTCTCCTTTGAGCTCTATACACTTTGTCCAACGTTTCTCCAATTTTTTTATCCCTTCCAAAAAAATAAGATTTGTCGAGGTCATCAAAATAGGTATTTGTTTGTGAGATGATTTCATTGTTGGAGTCAAATCTCTTTCCGCCAAGCCATTTCTTCAGGTTTGGAAACAAGAAATAGTCACTCAGGCCTAAATCCGGAGAATAGAGCAGATGAAGGAGCAATTTGTATCCCAATTCATGGATAGTTGCCATGGAAACTGCACATGTGTGCACCCTTGCATTGTGTGCACCCTTGCATTGTCCTGGTCCCATGTTGCGGAAAGCTTTCTCATAGACAAGTGATCATTTAAAATTGAAACCACTGAGCCATGTGAGATGCCTATGGCCTCCACAATCTCTCTCACTTTCAATCTCTCATTGGCCAACATCATATTATGAGTTTTTTCAATTGTTTCGGCTGTAGAGACCTCAACTGGACGTCCAGAACATTCAACATCTTCCGTGCTTGTATGGCCACAACAAAATTTAGTAAACCACCTTTTTAGCATTGAAATTGATGGTGCAGAGCCCCCATAGTATTTATCAAGCTTAGCCTTGGTTTGAGAGATGGTTTTTTCCGCAAAAAAATTTTTAATGAGCACACAAAATTCACTTTTTTCCATTTTCTCCTCAAATCACGCGGTAGTCTGCTATCAACGGCTGTCAAACACAAACTAAATGACACAGCTTGTTCAAATTTTGACAGGAGTCGACTGCCAGATGCCTGTTGACAGGAGCAGTGTTGCCCTTTCAGTTAAGAGGTGGGAAATTCAAAAAGTCACAGACTTATTGACCCACCATCATAAACTTGGGCTTGGGTTTTGATATCGAAGTACACATGTTCTGCATATTTCACAAAAGGTATGTTTAACTCACTCTCCCTGCCCCCCGCCAAAATAAAGCAATGGGGGGGGGGGGAATCAAGGCTTTTTTTCACACCCACCAAGGGATAAATTTCCCTAGAATGGCCAAGAATGTCACAAACTGTCTTTCTTTTTAAAAAATCAGATCCACACAGCTGCACAAAAGGATGTGGTTATGGTTTGTCTTCTCTAGTCCTTCTCCAATATCATCACCCACTCTTTTCTCCCACGGACTGAAATAAAAGGCAACAATTAACGAAGGAGAAGGTGACAATCCTAGGAGGAGGAGTTGGGTAGGAGAAGTAACAGCTGCATCCTCTTTTACAGCTGTGGGTCAGCTAAAAATAGATGCCAACTCTTAGGTTGCAACCTGGCAGCTTTAGTTCATCCTTATTTGGCAACAAGAGTTCAAAGTAAGTATATACTGAGTCTTCTAGCTAGCTATCCATATGCCTAGAATAATAGCTTGTTGTGATTCAATAATGAATAGAAGTGAAAATATTTGTAAATGTTTTTGGTAATGCATGCTCCTAGTAAACACAGGGATGGCCGACTGATATATTTCAAGGATCTTGTCTGAAGAGAAATGGAATAAACCGATTTTCCATGTGTTGCAAGTCAAACATCAAATAGTTGACCGTGTTTCCATTTTTTTAAAAAAAAAAATTCCACTTTAAATCTCATGCTGAGCGAAATTCAGACTCTGCACCAAAGAGCTGTGGGTTCCTTTTCTACATGAATGATTCATGGCTAGCTTTCAGTTCATTTGTTTTCCCTCGTTTTCTCTCTTGCATACGGGAAAAGATCAAAAGCTATTTTACACATGTCGTATTTCCCTCACATGTTGGACCTGTGCTTTATTTAGGTTTTGATTAGTTTGAATAAACCAAAATCAAACTATGGCTTGGACTAGAATGGACTGCATTTTGTTCAAAATTAAAAGTGGATACTGTGAAAAAGGAAAAGCAGAGGAACTCATAAGCCATATGTTCCCAGCCACGTGTTCATGTAGTGTTGTGGAAAGGCATGGTTTCCTATCAGGAGCAGCTATGTGTTTCTTCTCTGCAAGAAACTTCTATCCTGAGCTTTGGGCTGAACATTGAAGGAGAAATCCAAGGTAAAGAACTCTATATTCAAAGTAGGTTCGGCAATTTGGATTTTTTGTTGTTCACTGCAGTCACATTGACTTTTGATAACCCTTGTCATCAAAAGCTCTTGGAGAGTCAGGGCCATGGCTTCCTTGATTAAGGCGATTTTACACAGGTATTATACTGCAGTTTGAAACCATCTTATTTATATGTTTATTTTTTTGTATTTGTTTGCCGCCCTTCCCGATGGCTCGGGGCGGCTCACAACATGTTCATAAACAACAATAAAAACATAGCTAAAAAGTTAAAACCACAATTAAAACTGCAGATAAAAGTTACAATAGGCCACACACTAAACCAGTTGCGGCGACAAAAGATAATACAGGATGGCGATACATAAAGGAGGACTGCAATTCATCCGGCTCCGAAAGCCTACTGAAATAACATGGTCTCGCAGGCTTTCCTGAACGGAAGAAGACTCTGGATGGTGCGAACGTCGGCGGGCAACGCGTTTCAAAGTATTGGAGGCATGATCGAAAAAGCCTGGCGACGGATTGCAGTTAGAGGATATGTCTTAGAGCTAGGAACGACCAGGAGGTTTTGCTCTTCAGAGCGTAGAGGTGTAGTGGGATGATATGGGATGAGGCGGTCCCGCAGGTACACTGGCCCCAGACCATGTAAGGCCTTAAAAGTCAATACTAACACTTTGAAGGTAATTCGGCATTCTACTGGTAGCCAGTGTAGTTCGCGCAGAATTGGCGTGATGTGACAACTAGCCGAGACCCCCGCAAGGAGTCGGGCTGCAGCGTTCTGCACCAGCTTGAGTTTCCGGATCACCGACAAAGGAAGGCCAATGTACAGAGCATTACAATAGTCTAGCCTCGAGATGACCGTAGCTTGGACCACTGTGTCCAGGTCGCGCCGGGAAAAGTAGGGGGCCAGCTTCCTCACCTGGCAAAGATGGAAAAACGCCACTCTGCTGACGGTGGAGACGTGAGACTCCATCGACAACAGAGGGTCCAAGGCTCTTAACAGAAGACGACGGACATAGTGTCACGCCGTCCAGGGTCTTGAGGTCAGGATGTCTACAAAACATGCAACGCCAACACACACTGCAAAATGCACCCAGTCTGAAACAGCATATTAAAATAATTTGCAAAAAAAATCCAGAATATGACACAAAATCCACTGCAACTGATCCATGTATATCCCATGCAGGGCTCAAAACTGGGACTGAGAAGTCAGATTGTCAGGAAAGGGCTAGCACTGCCACATTTGAAAAACTCAGAAACACACTCACCATAAGGTTGAACACCTCCCTTTGAAGGGAAACCACAATATTCACATAGGAATGCTCATTTTCATCCATAAGTCTCAATTTACTGTGCCCTACCATAGTAGTATAATGCTGATGGGTATGGTTTGGATCAATCTAGAACGCTAAGTAACAAAAATTGAAAATGTTTCGGTTCCTGGTTTGAAAGTGCTATTTCCTGTGTAATTGGGCAGTACTTACTTTGAAAGTAGTTGTTATCCTCTAGAAACTTCATTTTTGTGGCTGCCACAAACTATGTTGAAACTGTGAGATATTCACTGAAAAACTATAGCAAAATGTGCTGCAGGATGTCATACAAAAAGAAAGTTTTGGCAGTTTTGATAAACCTTTTCAATGTTTTATGATAGAACCAATTAGGAAATGACATTTATAATCCTGGAACAAAAATTGTGTTAAATAGTGTAATCAGTAGATCTTTGTGGTCATTGTCCCAGCCTCCAACAAGTTCCTGGAGTGCCTGTGTAGGACAGGGGTCCTCAAACTTTTTAATCAGAGGGCCAGGTCACAGTCCCTCAAACTGTTGGAGGGCCGGATTATAATTTGAAAAAAAAAGAACAAATTCCTATGCATACTCTACATATCTTATTTGTAGTGTAAAAACACTCAATACAATAATTAAAATGAAGAACAATTTTAACGAATTATTAGTATTTCAATGGAAAGTGTGGGCCTGCTTTTGGCTGATGAGATAGAATTGTTGTTGTTGTATCCTTTCAAGTCATTTCAGACTTAGGTTGACCCTGAGTGAGGGCTGGATAAATGACCTTGGAGGGTGGTATCTGGCCCTTGGGCCTTAGTTTGAGGACTCCTGCTGTAGGCGCTCCACATTGAACAAGTTCTCTTTATTTCACTTCCTGCCACAGTTTAAATGGCTGTGTAAAATCACCCCGAGTCTACCCATTTGGATGTTACCCAATTTGGATAGTTCCTTTGAAATCCAGACCACAATCTAGAGTAGTTTATTACTGATGATCAGACACCACTATTTTCTGTTTTAATTTAACTGGTTTAATGTTCCAATATGCATTGAGTTCAGTACATACCAGGAGTGTAGTGAGATGTTTTTCAGAAGTACACTGTCTTTACATAGACAAAAATGGTATTGGTCGGAGGGTTTGGTATTTAGTCACTAAAATAAAGGGGAGGGGAAGTTTTCACAAGTAATGATGGCTATTATTTTTGATTAGAAAATACATTGTGAAGTTTCTCAAAAAGGAAATGAATTGAAAATACATTATTTGCACATATAAAAATAGGAGCCCCTGGGTTAAACCCTTGTGCTGGCAGGACTGCTGACCGAATGGTCTGTGGTTTGAATCCGAGAGCAGGGTGAGCTCCCATCTGTCAGCTCCAGCTTCTCATGCAGAGTCATGACCGAAGCCTCCCATAGGATGATAAAACATCAAACATCCAAGCGTCCCCTGGCAATGTCCTTGCAGACAGCCAATTCCCTCACACCAGAAGCGACTTGCAGTTTCTCAAGTTGCTCCTGACATGAAAAAATAAAATTAAAATATTAACGTAATTAGTGACTAGGAAGTAAATGTAAATCTTGCCAGATAATGTTGTGAAGTATTCGGAACGTCTATGACTTTTCATTTGTCTGCAAGCTAGTAGAGAAATTATCCATCTGAAATTCTTTCATTACTTCCAAAAAAACAAGTGTACTGTACTACATTTGCTGTTCTTTGATGCAAAATTGAAGGCTTGTATGCCATTAGCAGATGTATCAAAGTATATGCACCAAAGATGGATCCTGCAACATACAAAGTACACATGTTTGATTGTATTTAGTGTTTTAGTAAGTTCATGAAGAGTTAATGTTGTGGTTTTTCAAGAGTTTACCATAGTAATTTCTTTAGACAGCTCACTGTATTTCTAAATACTTAACTGCAGTGCTCAAAATTTGGGGAGTGGAGGAAAATTTAACTGAGGATGTAGAATTATTCATGTGGAAGCATCCTCATTTGTCCCCGATATCACTACTCAAATAGACAACATAAGACAACACATATATACTCACATGCGTTATGGGAAAATAGGATAATCTCTATAAAATAGGAAAGAATTTAACAAGAGAAGGCTTATTTTCCTTTTAACTTACGAAGTGGAAAACTCAAGGTAGGGGCTGCCTCAGACAGTTGAAAATAGTAAGCTATCAAACCAAAATATATTAAGTTATTAAAGTTGGTGGTTCAGATTTGCCAGCGCCCATGATTAAATTTTCTGGACTACATAGCTGCATGCAAAATACATGTCTCCAACACCAGAAGGCATATAAAATGAAACCATATGGTTTTCAACTACATTCATAGATTTCTAATATCTGTGGCGGACAGCAGTAAATCAAAACCTTAAATTCTGCTGCTTCCGTGAGCTTAAAAAAAACAACGCAAGACACCAGATTCAGGTACAATACAGGGAGGAATGTTTCTCAGATGTATTCCTTTGATAAGCCACACGAGGCTGCACAAACTTACACAGCACTCACTACTACTGTGCATATCTAAGACAAACCATACTGAAATACTGTAACTGCAATATTATATGCCCAGGGATACAAATGCAGTGATATGGATACGCACAATGCCAAACTCTAAGAAACATCATCAACAAGAAGTCCTAAAAACATTTTATACTGGTCAAATAGATCTCCGATAAGGATTACCATGCATGCATTCGATATTACTAATGCATATGTTGTCATTGTCTGCCATACTCTGAAGCTCTATAAAATACTGATGCTTGAAATAAACTTTACCTATCTCAACCAGTGCTGTTAATGCGTTGGGATGCAAACAGTGCTAAGGTTTGGTAGGTCCTTTAGCCAAAGTTATTGTTTGCTCTCTGGCCCCATCTACACTGCCATATAAAATCCAGATTATCTGCTTTGAACTGGGTTATATGGCAGTGTAGACTCATATAATCAAGTTCAAAGCAGATAATCTGGATTTTATGGCAGTGTAGATGGGTCTCTGTTTGACTTCTGACTCGGTTTGAGTGCTCTGTGTCACACTTGGGAGGGTACAGTTGGACTGATATTTCAGTCCTTCCCAATGCCACAGTAATACAGGAAGACATAAATGCATAATGCATACAATTTAATAATGCAAAGACTAATTTCAGCCAGAGTCTAGTACAGGAAGTTGTCTGAGCCTGTGTTCCTATTAAGTATCTTCGATGGCCAAATTTGCCAGGTGCTATATGGGGATCATAGTCATAGAGTTGGAAGAGAGCTCCAGTCCAAACCCCTGCCAAGAAGCAGGAGGGATAGTCCTGAGGGCAGGAGGGATATCAAAACCTTGCTTATCATTAATATGACAGTGTAGTTTTAATTTATATTTAATCCATAAAATTGATGGCTTTAATTGTATCTGTTTTGTACTCAATTTAAAACCTATTTTAGGTGTGAAGATTACTGCAGATGCAGATTGCAGCCAGAAAATAAGAAGACGTTTACTTCTTTGGAGGAGAGCAAAGACCAATCTCAATAAAATAGTGAAGTGTAGAAACATCACACTGGCAACAAAGATCCGCATAATTTAAGCAATGGTATTTCCGTAGTAGCCTATGGATGCGAGAGCTGGACCATAAAGAAGGTTGAGCAAAGGAAGATAGACGCTTTTGAACTGTGGCGCTGGAGGAAAATTCTTGGATTGCATGCCTTGGATCGCGAGAAGATTCAACCAGTCCATACTTCAAGAAATAAAGCCTGACTTCTCAATTGTGTGAAGGATATTAGAGGCAAAGATGAAGTACTTTGGCCACATCATGAGAAGACTGGAAAGCTTAGAGAAGACAATGATGATGGGGAAAATGGAAGCAAAAAAGGAAGAGGGAGTGACCAAGGGCAAGGTGGATGGATGTTATCCTTGAAATGATTGGCTTGACTTTGAAGGAGCTGGGGGTGGCGACGGCTGACAGGGAGTTCTGGTGTGGTCTGGTCCAGAAGGTCACAAAGAGTTGGAAGCGACTGAATGAATAAACAACAACTACAATGCCTTTCCATTCTTTTATATATATTCTTTCTTCTTTCCCAACATGGCTTGCTTTGTTTCCCATTATAGTGTGTGCACACCTATTTTACAGGTTATTAAAGTGTATATAACTATAGCATTGCCTTATGGTTTGTTTACAGTAATAAAGGCATACTGTCCTACCCAACACAACACTTTCGTGAAAGTTTTTAGGTCGCACCATACCATATCTCAGCACAGGCACTGCTTCATTGACTAGGCCAGTCTATCATGAGCCCCAAAACCTTGTCTATTCTAAGATTGCAACTCAAATGCATACCATTTCTCTGAAATCTAAAGTTCAAATGCTAACACAATTAGGTTCTTCTGATGTTCTATGGAGCAACCAAAGTCTGGGATGTGAGCCAGCTTCTGGATTACCTGACTGTAGAAATGATCATGAGAGAAAGCTAGAAAAATGAGCACAGAATTTGGTTAAAACACTGTAACCATGTAATGTGACAAGTGATAATGGGAGTGCGGCAGGAGAGACCGCCCTTTGGGGTAGCTGAGCAGCTATTGCCACTTCCTGTATTGCTGGCAAATGGGAAGACTTTGTCCACACAATGACATGTGGGAAGTTGTCTCAGTATCAGAGCTGCTGCTGCTGGGGGTTGTGGTAGGCACACTTCCAGGCCTTAAGGAGATTTTCTTCCGAAGTTCTTCATCATGCCCATGAGTTTTTATCCAGCAGGTTCATAAGAACAAGCTGGTAATCCACTTGATGCCTTATTCTGAATGGCATATTTGCTCAAGCACTTGGATCCACCAGCTCTCTCCTCAGTTCTTCTTTTGACTTGTAATTTTTTGGGGTACGCCAACATTTTATAAGCACACATATAAACACCTTAGTGTTCGACTGATGGGCTCTGCTACCAACTTGGAACAGGTTTCCATGGATGTTCAAGCTTTGAAGCCAATTCATAAACAAATAAAACCACCTTTTCTAATGCCACTTGCTCTAAGATTTATCTTGCAACTTGTAGACCCAAGGGACAGGGCTCTTCCTGAGATCTCAGCTGCTGCTTGAGACCTGACAAACGTATTCCCCCACCAGCTTCTAACAAAGGGGAAAACATGAGGAAGTCGAACTTTAAACAAGCTTAAGGATACTCAGAAAACTGTAACATTGCTACCTTTCCTCAGAGGGAGCCATGGTGATGCAATCAGTTAAATCCATGTGCCGATTGAACTGCTGACTTAAAGGTTGGAGGTTCAAATCCAGGAGACAGGGTGAACTCCCATCTGTCAGCCCCTGCTTCCCATTTGGGGACATGAGAGAAGCCTCCTACAGGATGGTATCACATCTGGGCATCCACTGGGCGATGTCTCTGTAGATGGCCAATTCTCTCACAGCAGAAGTGACTTGCAGTATATTCTCAATTTGCTTCTGACATGAAAAAAAAAATCATTTCCCCATAAATTTGTACTTAGGCTGCCTACTAACTACTACATATGCCCTTCAACCAACCAAACACACTACTAAAGAAAACCCGCCATGATACATGCCAAAAAGTTTATTAAATCTTAACTGATTAACCAACAATATAATGAGATATGTATACCATATCATGAGAAGAAAAACAAATTTATATATTTATGAAGCCCTATGGACAAGGTTCATTATTTTGTTGTTTGATCAGTTTACATATACTCTGCTTTGGGAAGAGAGGTTAGTAAGACAAAGATGCTACTTTGGCTGAACAGGATGCTGACCATCTCAGTCCAGCCTATTTTACCGCAAAACAACAACGTATAGTGGGTCTTCTAGTCCCTGTTAATAGCTCAACGCGGAAACACCAAACTACCTACCAGCAAGTTGTGCTAAGGGTTAGGTGAAAAGAATGACCATGAACGTGTATTATTGGGATCAATGAACTTGCATCATTTCTTACCATAGCAACAGCTGAGTTATTACTAAAATAATATGAAATGTTGCATATCCTCATTGATTCTTGTTGTTTCAGGCACCACAGATTAAAGAAGGTGAAAACTGCTTTCCACTTGGGCTACCTGACTGACTTCCTATACTCACCTGCAAGATCTACAATAATATTTCTGTTTTCAGCAGGTATTTTGTATATATTGGCTTTTCTAACAAAATGCCCACCATGCTCTAGCAGTTCACACATTTGTCTAAAATGGGCCATAACTTTCTGTATCATAGAGAAATTGTAACAAGAATCTAGTTCACTAACTTACTTGAATTTTGGTGCAATCAGCTTTTTGTATAATATTGACCAAAACGTCCTGACCAGATGGACTCTTATATATCTGTCTTATGTGAGAACTTTGGCTTTATTCACGAGATTCCCTCCAACCCCAGAAATATAAACTGGACCTGCAATGAGAAGACTTGCTTGAATCAGAGTTGCTTATAAATGCTCTAGGGGAAGACCTTTCTCATAATCACTCCTTTCCAACATTGAGAAACTTGGCTACAAAACAATACAATAATATAAGCCAGAAAATTTAGCCAAGTATAGATAAATCTTGTGTGTGTGGGGGGGTGTGTTTTGAAGACTGTCTGCACCACAGATTTTATGATCAAGATCCCAATATTGGAATGAGTGTCCTTAATCAACTTTAACACTTGCTTTTAATTTGAGCCGTGTTCCTATCTTGCAATCTGGTTGATATGGCTGATGTACCCTAGAGTTTTTGCCTGGTTCTTTGAAATATGTTCAAATGACAGTATGTTTTGGAACATGGTCTGCACATGGATTGGGGCTGGAGTGGGGACAACAGCTTTCTTACAAAACAAACTAAGGAAGACTACTCTCACTGACATAACTTATTTCACTTATACTGTATCAATTATCATTACTGTTATTGCTGATGGCAATATTGCTGCTCTTGATACAATATCAGTATACTGTAGGGTGGACACTCAACACATTATGAGAAAGAGGAAAAAGAAGACATATGTACACAGGACATTCGATGACTATGCCTTTTCCTAATGATGTTCCACATCACATAATAGCACTGTGATAGCAGTATCCTATGGAATCCTGGTTCTACATGTTGGCAAGACACTACAACTCTCTGATAGAGAGCTCTAAATATCAGGATTTATGATCTAGAATTCCATAGGATGCAGCCATGGGAGTTAAAGTGGTATCATGGTGCTATACTTTCATGTATGAGCCTGTTAAAATACTAAATTTATCTGGAAAGGGCCTTCTATAATAATATAACTTTTTTTATACCCCCGCCAACCATCTCCCCTTGGGGATTTGTGGTGGCTTACAAGGGACAAGCCCAAAGACAATTTAAACAACCAAAAATACTTACAATTTAAAACATCAGTAAAACAATAACAACATAATTGTACACAACATAAGAGCAATATGGCTAGAGGGAAAGTTAGCTGAGGTACAACTTCAATGGGTGCGATACATTTTACAGGAGCATCAGAAAAGTGTGACACGTCAGTAGATTGGGCAGAAATTCCTGTCATAAAACGTGTTGAGGTAGATCATATGAGGGCCAGAATAAGGTGCTATATTCAATGGGGACAGGAAAATTTTTAGTGAGCTGCTTAATCAAAGGAACGCTGGAACATCCAGGTTTTTAGTTTACTCCGGAAAGAGGACAAAGTGGAAGCCTATCTGATCTCCCTGGGGAGGGAGTTCCAGAGCCGAGGGGAACTCCCTCCCCTATCTGTCCAACCACCCTCTCAAACCCAGTTGGTGGGAACAAGGGGGAGGGACTTTTGGTGGTTGCTCCCAGACTCTGGAATTCCCTCCCCAGAGAGACCAGAATGGCCCCGTTCCTGCTTGCCTGTTGCAAACAAGTGAAAATGTGCCTCCATCATCAGGCATCTAGGGAATGAAGAGGAGCAGGCTGCTAGGGTGAGTATGATTTGGGGGTGGGAATGGGGGCTGTGCAGTTTTTAAGAGTAGTTTTCAATGTATTTTAATATTTTGTATTTTCCATGACACAAATATTTTATTGTCCATGACACAAATATATATATATATATATATATATATATATATATATATATATATATATATATGCATGTGCTCGGTTGTAATTGTATGTTTGGTGTTAACTGACGTGAGTCCCTACATCAGAAGAAAGGTGGGATTAAAAATAAAGTTAGTAAATAAATATTGTGCTATTGCTTCTTTCTCAGATAGTTCATTCACGTCTCACAAGTTGCTTCTGCAATGGAACAAGCACGAACCTTTAAGGTCCTAATGCTACTGATAACAACCATGATTGATATGCAATATCTCACAGAAAAGTACAAAGCAGATAGTTAGAAAACACTGCAGTTCTTCTCATAGCTGGCCACTATTAATACCTTCTTATGAATCACACTGATTTCCTGAATATTTAGCTTCCTTTGTATTCTCAGGGTAAAATCTATGAGTTCTTCCCACACAAGGAACTATATGCACTAGACTAGAAAGAGTGAAAAACATACTGCCAGAGCCATGTCACAGAATGGTCAAGACATCTTTGGTCCAATATTCCCAAAATACAGAAATCACTTCAATAAGTTGGCACTGCATATACATGAAAGCCTGCCCTCCAGTCTTTGTCAACTTCCGGAAGATGTCAAATTACTAAACAGCAAGACTGTACTTGTCCTTGATTTGGACTACACTGTCTGTGATTCTTTGTTAGCCATAATGACATATTAGGGTATCACTCCATTTTGACCGTTCCATTAGCAAGGCACGCACATTCAGCATTAAACACACAGAGCCTCTTTTGTTGATAGAAGCTGGTCTTCTGGCCAGAAGCAAACAGACGTTCCACAGAGGTGCATCCTTACTGTCAGCAACCATCAGAGCCAAAGGAGGCCTTCTGTTTCTGCCATTAGATAATTATTCCATACTCTGTTGAAGCCGAATGCAATGGGTTGCCCCTGGCCTCATTCATAAGCAAAATGAATGTGGGATTCAGTGTGGAAATCTTGCCTTGCAGCTCAATCCATAGGTTGCAAAGAAGAGATAGGACAGACAGCAAAGAATGGGGGAAAGGGCAGAAGGAATAGGTCAGTGTTTCTCAACCAGTGTGCCGTGAGAAATCATCAGGTGTGCCGCGAGAAAAGCTCTCTGCCCCCCTTCTTTCCCCCCTCTTCCTGCCAAACTCCTGCTGCTTGGGAGAGGAGGAGGAAGAGCCAGGTGGCGGCGAAGAAAAAGAAGGGACCGGGGCACTGCCTCCTTCGGCCGTTTCCCCAACCAGCCTCCAATCCGCCATGACTCTCGCCATGACTCTCGTCCCTTGCTTGTTGAAGCCGCACGGAGGAGCCCTGCCTACTGAAGCCCATCCACCGCTCATGCTCTTCCTCTGTGGGAGAGCTGAAGCCAGGGGCAGAGGGGCATGATGCAGCCTGGCTCCGCCCCTTCCCCCTGGCTTCAGCACTCCCACAGCTTTGCCAGCCTTGAGGGGGCAGTGCCAAGCCAGCGGTGGCAGAGCCAGCACAATGCTGGCTTGGTACTGCCCTCTCAAAGCTGGCGAACCTGTGGGAGAACTGAAGCCGGGGGGGGCAGGGCATGGTGCGGCCTGGCTCCGCCCCCTCCCTGGCTGCAGCACTCCCACAGCTTCGCCAGCCTTGAGGGGGCAGTGCCAAGCCAGCGGTGGCAAAGCCAGCACAATGCTGGCTTGGCACTGCCCCCTCAAGGCTGGCGAAGTTATGGGAGAACTGAAGCCGGGGGAAGGGGCAGGGCATGGCGTGGCCTGGCTCCTCCCCCTCCCCGGCTTCGGCACTCCCCACAGGCCACCATCCCCCATCCGTTCTTTACTGTGTTAGAGTGTCATTTTGTGTCATTTTGGTTGGTGGTGTGCCCCCGGATTTTTTGAATGTTAAAAGTGTGCCACGGCTCAAAAAAGGTTGGGAAACACTGGAATAGGTGATTGATTTCACAAGCAAGAAAAGAAAACGATAGACCGCCTAGATGTACACATATAATGCAGAATATCTTAAAAAAACAGTTCTTTTTCATAAGTTTTTTTTACTCCAAAGTATTCTGAGCATCTGCAAAAGACTAGTGCTTTTTTGAAAAGATTGAGGCAGCATATGTCACTTTCCAAACAGATGTCAAACTTGTTTTTGACATCTGTTTGGAAATATATGAAATTTGGGTTGTGAATTTGAATAACAACAATGTTGCATCACCATAAGGTCAGCAGCTCAGTTAAAATGTTCTATAAAGCAGAGTGGGGAAAGTGTGCCCATCAGCAACATACAGTCGGTGAGCCCCACAGAACATCAAACTAAGGTCCTATCTACACTGACCATTTAATGTTGTTGGAAGCTAGCTTCTAACTGCAGCAGTCAGACAGCAAATTCCCCCCAAAACATGCTCTGATGCTTGTGTAAGCACCATCCAAGCCTCAAACTGGTCCCAAGATTTTCCTATCATCTGTATATTTCAGGACAATTTATAATATACCAAACATAAACATGATAATGTATCAGTTGCTGGAGAAATCAAACTGAGCCTACACAGGAATTTTTTTGGCCTTTTTTGGTGTGCATTTGTCATGGCAGATCAAGGATGCTTGACATACTATTATTGTTAAATCTAAAATGAATTACCTCTCTGTTGGCGCCCCCTTGTTGTGGGGGCGAGGCTTGCGTACCCTAATGAAGTTGTGAGCTATGCTGGCGGTGGCATAATAGCCAGCAGTAGGGCCTCCCATGCCAGACAGGTCACAACCGAAGGGTCTGACAAAGAGCGTCAATGGGTAGGATGGGCTCTCTAGCCTTTTGGCAACCATCCTAAGAGAAGGAAAACTCTGATTTCAAACCTGGGCAGATGGTGCTCGTTTAACCCTGTAACCAGGGGCGGACCTACCTATTCCGGGGGGGCAAGCGGAAAAAAAATTTGCACCCCCCCCAGTGGCTCCTGAGTCATGCTCTGGAGCCCAGTGCACATGCGCCAATCTCCGCGCATGCGCACTGGCTCCAAAGCAGAAAGTGCGCTCTGGAGCCAGTACGCATGTACGGAGGTTTTCGCGCATGCGCAGCAGCTCCTACAGGTGCCATAGCACCTGTAGAAGCTTCTGTGCAGGCGTGAAAATCTCCGCGCATGCGGAGGCGCGGCCGGAGTGTCCCGGGTGATGAGGCCGGCTAAGAAAGGCCTGGCCGGCGTGGCGGCATGGTGGCGCAGCACGGCGTGGACGGTGGGGCGGGGCCAGCATGGCCGCGCCCCTCCCAGGTGGCGGCGCCCCTCCCAGGTGACGACGCCCTATGCGGCTGCGTAGTTGGCATAATGGATAAACCGGCCCTGTCTGTAACGTCAACCATCTAGAGAAGGAAACTCGAACCAAACCTACGACCTGAGGACCTTACTGTCACCGTCCTAGCTTGCTAGGCCCCGGCAGACGAACCTTTGGTTTAAAGGGTGAGGCCAGTTCTGTGCACGTTGCGCTCCACCAGAAAAATCCATTGCACAGATTCGAAGGACACATCCAACCCCCGAATCATCAACGCGCTGACAGAAAGCGTGGGATGAGTCCTTCCTGAATCTTCGTTCGTGAAGAAAAGCCAAAAAAATGAATTAAGCTGTATCACCTTTGCAAATGAATGTTTTACCATTTCCCAATAATATTCTCACATCAAAAAGTACACAAAACCCTTAAAAAGGAAGCTGTGTATTTTAAGAGCAGGTGCACTCAGGGATGCATATTTAGAGAGAAAATAATTTTGGAAGTATGCTTTTCTAAATGGGACTCATTTAAGACAGTATTTGAGACTCACTTTTCAGACCTCCATGGCAACACATTGAAAAGGGGGCAGAGGCAGGAGAAAAATGGATTCATTCATATCTAATACAAATATACAAATGTTTGTACAATGGTCTCAGAGGCAAGACAGCAGGACACGAATCAATCTACAAACCTTGTGCACCCAGAACATTTTTTTGCTGAAATTTTTAGCAAAAACATGCTTATTTGTGCTTTTGCCACTATTTAGTGATTATCCGTTGACAACATACCTATAAAAACATGAATTAGTCTTCACAATAAAGTTTGAGCAACTGGCTACAAAAGTAGTTCTCCCTTCCAGAGATCAGCAGCTGTTTTAGATGCGTAGCAGTACAGCCTGTCTTTTGATGTCCTAATTTATATCTTTGATTCCCAGTGGATGCTTAACCTATGGGGAACTCCGTGTTCATCTTTGTTTTCAATGGTTGACCCTTTAACCCTAAAATGTTGTAAGTTGGAGGATGGGATTTCAGTTTATTTTTTCAGAATCTCATCAGTGCCTGTTACAGATCGTCTACAGCTGCAACTCAACACATCAAATTCTTGACCAGCCAACAGACTTCCTCTACTACTTGCTCTGTGTAGATGGCAGATTTTGTAATAGGAGTTCCTTTGGTATAAATTTAGTATCCATTATTCAAAATGTTTGGGACAGAAGTTATTTGGATTTCAGTCTTTTTTGGATTCTGGAATATATGTACAAGATGAGATAACTTGGGAGGTAGGACTCTCAAGTCTAAATGCATAAGTCCTTACAACATCCTTTCTATGGCAAGCTGGTTATTATGATGCCTTACACTGCCGGAAGAAAACGGAAGTCCTCTACCAGCCCGCACCACAGGAAGAACACCATCATCCCCATGTCAGCATAGGCAAATCTGTGCTTAAGTCCGTTCAGCAGTTCACCTACCTGGGAAGCATCATCTCTTCAGACGCCAAGATTGACAAAGGCATATGGTGCATTCAAAAGGCTTCACAAAAGAGTCTGGAGCAACAAGCACCTGAGGCAAAGCACCAAAATCAGTGTGTACAGAGCTATTGTACTGTCTATTCTCCTCTATGGGTCTGAAACACAGGTCACCTATCGCCAACACCTACGACTCCTCAAACGCTTTCATCAGCACAATGTCTTCGCACAATCCTAAATATACACTGGACCAACTATGTGGCTAATGTTGCTGCCCTTGAGCAAGCAGGGATCACCAGCGTTGAGGCCATGCTATTGAGAACACAGCTGTGCTGGGCACGGCACGTCTCTAGGATGGAGGACCACCGACTCCCAAAGATACTACTCTATGGTGAACTCGCCACGGGTCAGCGCAAGAGAGGCACCCCCAAAAAGAGATATAAGGACTCCTTGAAACAACATCTCAGACTCGGCCAGATTGATCACCAACAATGGTCCACCCTGGCCTCACATCGGGAGGCATGGAGATGCACTATCCACAATGCTGCGGCCTCTTTCGAGAAGACATGCTGAATGGGTCTCGAAGAGAAACGACAACGCAGAAAGAACCGCAACTTGGAAACAACATCACCCAAGGAGACTTCCTGCTGTGTTTTTTACAACCGAACTTGCCTATCTCAGATTGGCCTTTTTAGTCATCAACGCGCTTGTAAAAAGCATGGGATGAGTCCTTCCTAAGAATCTTCGTTTGCGAAGTAATGCCGAGAGATACTGCCGATGAAGGAGGATATTGAGAACTAATTGTTGTGTCCAAGGCAAGCATTGAGAAGATAGATTGGGTTGTAATTTTTCAAGATCAGTGGTTCTCAACCTGTGGGTCCCCAGATGTTTTGACCTTCAACTCCCAGAAATCCTAACAGCTGGTAAACTGGCTGGGATATCTAGGAGTTGTAGGCCCAAACACCTGGGGACCCACAGGTTGAGAATCACTATTCTGGATCCATCCTTCTTTAATGACTGAATGTCCAAGATAGTCTTATGAGACATATATCTCACAACCATGACTAATCTTTCTACTTTATATGCCAACAAGAAAGAAGGGTTTGTTCTTGGTATGTAAGTGTGGAAATTACACGTTAATAAGACTGGAACAGAGGGCAGGCATAACTATATATACAGGTGTAATGTCTATAATTAAGGGTTTTCTTTTAACTCTTTTTAAAAAGCCCTAGATTTTAACTGTGCCCATTACTTTTTATGCTAGAAGGTGTGACCTGCATAAAGCAGAGTTAGAAAGTGTTTTGACAAATGTATTTGGTCTCTGACTTTCGTGCTGCTCTCGCTCACCGTGATGATTGAAGTATGATGAAAAATGACAACTATGATTTCAAATAAAAGTGTAAGTCGATATATTAAAAGAGATGCAGAATTAAAAGGACAAAGAGGCTGTTGTGGAGCTGGGCTGTCCAGCAGCCAGAATATTTTTCATTAATGCATTCAAGTTCCCTATTGATTCTTCTTTCATGTTGTGTTCTTCTCTGCTTTCCCAATTCCCCTCCTTTCCAATATTACTTTATTTGTGGGTCAATTTATTCTCTTGGAGCTTTGTTCCACAAAGGGAAAATGCAACCTTTCGAAAAGATGGAAAAAAGTTAAAGCTTCCCAGGCATTGAGCCTCCAGCTAATGTTACCATTTCTGAAGTTGATTAGGAATGTTATGGCTGTGTTCCTCACTCAGTGCACAGGGAAAATGTCACAGGTGGTTAGTAGATCAGAAATGTGAGGGTACCAATTATGTCTGCACCAGGAAGAGTTGGCCCAATTTCTGATCTTAGTTTCAGCAGTGTAACTGAGAATCAGTACTGTAACAAGGAATATGGCTCAGGCCACCCGAATCAACTTTTCAAAAATTAACTTCTTCTAATCACCGGAGGACAAAAAAAATGCCTTTACTGTGTGTGTGAAATGCTTGGGACCAGAAATGTTTTCCGCTTTGAATTCTTTTGGATTTTGTAATACCTGCACTTACCTATATGCACATCATGAGATATCTCAGAAATTTCTTTTCAATGTCAGGAGAAGCGCCTTTATTAATTAATTAATGCACCCAGAAGATCACTGCATTCAGAGGGGCTCAACATGCTCGAGGTCCCAGGCCTGAAACTCTGTAGGCTCTCTAGCACGCGGCAGAGAGCGTTTTCGGTGGCTGCGCCGGTCTTATGGAATTTGCTGCCGGCGGAGACGCGAGCCCTGCAGGACCTAATGGCCTTCCGCAGGTCCTGCAAGACCTGGCTGTTTAGGCAGGCATTCGGTGTTTGACCGGCGCCTGATTAACATCTGTTACCCTGCCACCCTGCCGTGCTACCACTGTACTTGTATGAATCAGCTGTGCTCTGATTCACTATGGTTTTATGGGATTGTAAGGGGTGGGATTGTTAACTGTTTTTATGAGGTTTTATGATGTTTTAAATTTGTGTACCCTACATGTTGGAAATCGCTCTGAGCTTCGGGAAGGGCGATCCATTAAATCGAAACAATAAATAAATAAATAAATAAATAAATAAATTTATTTCGGCTTATTAGTCGCCACTCCCGTCAGGCTCGGGGTGACTTACAAATGTTAAAAACACTATAAAAATATGATAAAATGACAAGATTAGCATCCATCATGAAAACTATACAGTAACGCACACACACCAAGATTACTCCTGTGGCCTATGGCTATGTGGTAGAAGGCCTAGAGTTATTGCTGACCAAATGCCTGTACAAACAGGAAGGTCTTGCAAGCCTTCCGGAAGGCTAGTGAGTTAGACAACGCGCAGATTGTGGGAGGAAGAGCGTTCCACAACACTGGAGCGATGGCGCTAAAGGCTCTCCTCTGTTTAGAGGTCAGGTGGAGGGTTTTACAGCTCGGCACCGCAAGAAGGTTCAGGGACTTAGATTGCAGTGGCCTTGGAGGACTATATAGGGAGTGGCGGTTCCTTAGGTACACTGGCCCCAGACCATTCAAGGCCTTAAAGGTCAAACCCAGCACTTTGAAGGTGATCCGGTGCTCTATTGGAAGCCAGTGCAGTTCGCATAGAACAGGCGTAATGTGGCAGCAAGATGGAAGGCCTGCCAACATCCGGGCTGCAGCGTTCTGCACCAGCCTTAAGAAACTGAAAGTCACTTCTGGTGTGAGAGAATTGACAGTCTGCAAGGACATCGCCCAGGGAACACCCAGATGTTTAACCATCCTGTGGGAGGCATCTCTCATGTCCCCACATGGGAAGTTGGAGCTGACAGATGGGAGCTCACCATGCTCCCTGGATTCGAACTGCTGACCGGAAGCCAGCACAAGGGTTTAACCCACTGTGCCACTGGTGGCTCATATCTCAGAGATGGGACCCAAGTCTAAATATGAAATCGATTTATGTTTCAGATGTAACTTATAGCCTGGAGGAAATTTTGTAAAAAAATTTAAATAATTTTTACATGAAAGTCCTATCTCAGCCATTTATGTAGACAATATTGGATTTTGGATCACTCTGAATTTCAGAACTCCTGATAAGGGATACTCAACCTCTATAGTGAAAATTATAAACCTTGATTGGTTGGTTCCTAAAAGGAAGGTGACACTTCTACTCAAGTGCCACTTTCTTTTTAGGAGCCAGCCAATCAAGATTTGTGAATTTGAAATGTTTTTAAAAGTTGGACAGTAAACGTATTGCTGTTTATTCTTTAAGATCCAAACAAAACAATATGTAATGCTTCCTCCCAAGAAGCTACACAGAGTAAAGATGATAAAGACTAATTGTAAAATATGTTTTACTTCATACATTAACTTGAAGAGTTTGTAAGACAAAATATCTGGTTTGCTCTTTATTTACTGATTTAAATCATTTCCACAAAGACAAATCTGAAAGATCTGTACAGAAGTAGAATCAGTAAACATAACAGACGTTTCTCCCATGTAATTGGAAAGTGGATTATATTAGGGGAATTATATTTGGAAGTGGGTGTAACAGCACAAGAACGCTATAAAAATACTGGACACAGCATTACAGGAAGATGTGTTTAAAAATAGCTGGGTATGTCTTTAGGTGGGTATAAAAAGCTGAGATCTGGAAGATGTCTGGGGTTTTTTTTTGTAAGTACTTCTCAAACAAGATACTCATGGGCTTAATTGTATAAAGTCTCCATGGTCTCTCCTTAAAGGGCCATATTTTAATCTTATGATAATCATTAGGCGCTTCAGTTGAAAATAAGCACCCAGTTTTCTTTGTCCCCTTTCATGCCATCTGTGCATAATTCAGATGCCAAGATTGATAAAGAGATAGATCACAGATTAGCAAAGGCATATAGTGCATTTGGAAGGCTTCACAAAAGAGTCTGGAGCAACAAGCACCTGAGGCAAAGCACCAAAATCAGTGTGTACAGAGCTATCATACTGTCTATTCTCCTTTCATGGGTCTGAAACATGGGTCACCTATCGCCAACACCTACGACTCCTCGAACGCTTTAATCAGCGGTGTCGTCGCACAATCCTAAATATACACTGGACTGACTATGTGAATAATGTTGCTGTCCTTGAGCAAGCAGGGATCACCAGCGTTGAGGCCATGCTACTGAGAACACAGCTGCGCTAGGCAGGGCACGTCTCTAGGATGGACGACCACTGCCTCCCAAAGATACTACTCTATGGTGAACTCACCACGGGTCAGCTCAAGAGAGGCACCCCCAAAAAGAGATGTAAGGACTCCCTGAAACAACATCTCAGGCTCGGCCAGAGTGATCACCAACAATGGTCCACCCTGGCCTCACATCGGGAGGCATGGAGACGCACTATCCATAATGCTGCGGCCTCTTTCGAGAAGACACGCCGAATGGGTCTTGAAGAGAAACGACAACGCAGAAAGAACCGCAACTTGGAAACAACATCACCCCAAGGAGCTTTTCTGCTGTGCTTTCTGCAACCGAACTTGCCTATCTCAGATTGGCCTTTTTAGTCATCAACGCGCTTGTAAAAAGCGTGGGATGAGTCCTTCCTAAGAATCTTCGTTCGTGAAGTAATGCCGAGATTGTAATTTGTTGTTTGGGCCTGGCCTCATGTAAGCTGCCCCGAGTCCCCATTGGGGAGACGGTGGCGTGGTATAAATAAAGATTATTATTATTATTGGTGGACAGCTAACAGAAGAGAGTCAAGAGAGGTCAATGAATAAGCAATGTAAGTTGGGCCAAAAGGAAGGAAGGAAGGTAGGGAGTGAGGTGCAGGAAATAGAGAGAGTAGGTGGAAGAGGTAGATAGGTGATAGAGTAACAAGAGGAGGAAGGCAAGCAAGGAAGAAGGTGAATCGGAAACACTGCTTCTGCTGATGGGCAGTATAAGTACTTCTCTTTCCACTTCAGGAGCACTCAGAAAACCATTTGGGGAGAGGAGAAGCCAAACAAAGCTGGTCTCCATTTAAGCACACTGAAAGAAGACTTCCAGTTCCATCTTTTGCTGGAGCCAAGTGAGATTAACATACTTTTGGTTTAGCAACAAAAATACATTAACTGGACTGGTATAGTATTGGGACTGAATGGAAAATAGCAACAAACTGCTGCAAAGATGCTTTCTATTAGTGGAATAATAAAAACAATGAAAGATAAGGTGGTGGTGGGGGGAATAGGTTATTTTTCTATACTACATGTCCTTTGAGAAAGCACGATTCAAACAAATTGTGAAATGGCCACCAACAAGTCAATGGAAATGATTCCTTTCTTGTAACTACTGATTTGTCTTGCAGATAAAGTACATTTTGACACAATATCTACACATCTTGCCACAGACACCATTTCGAAAGACAGCTGCTTTTGACTCCAAAACACTTATACTATACAAGCAGCTGGTTTTTTTCCTTTTTAAAAAAAAATGTAACCAGAAGTCTGTGTTGATTTTCTGCTAAGCTGGTGGGTGGTCACAAGTGAACCAAGGGGCTTTGCCACGAGAACTTATAATTGCACGAAACCTCATAAATATGTCACTCAGCTACTTGCATCCCTGCACCACTAAGCAACATCAAACAGATCTGGGTTATAGGAGGCATATAAATTTCACTGTTATCATCCAGAAGGGGTCTCAAACAGAGAATGCTCACAAATACATATGTAATATTGCTTCACAGAGGAAGTGAGAGAAATTGGTGTGATTACCTTGGAGTGTAAGTTGCAGAAATAAGGGTACATCTGTAACTTAACCCATGGCACATCATGAAGAAAGTGCTTAGTAATGCAGAGAACAAACATACATTTCCAGCTACTGGATCCATGAAAGCCAAAGTTGTTTAAGGTAATCTAATATTAATACAGGACTTCTTACCTGAAAGGTGCTAAGCATAACAGTGTAATGATGCAATGTGCTTCCACCCTTTCCTGAATACTAAAAATGCATAAAACCTTTTCTCTAGGGTTTATATATTTGTAAACTCAGTTTGCATGTTTTATGTTTGCATGTTGGTTCTCTGATGGAGGCTAGCTACTGGGATCTAAGATAAATCTGATTTGCTTCAGCGTGTGTAGGCCTGAATGCACGCACTTCACCATTTTTAAAAGTAGCCAGCAAAATAAAAATAGATAGAGCTTTGCACCACTGCAGGGAAAAATACTACTTTACTGCATCTATACAGCAGGATGCTGGTATGTGAAGTGATTTATAGTTTCCAAATCATGGCCTATCCAACCGCTGCAAGTTGAGTCCTTTCATAGCAAACACATGTGCTTCAACCTGTCTATCAGCAGAGTCCAACTGCTAGCACCTGATCTTATCTACACATCTTCTTGGCTTTTCTTCACGAACGAAGATTCAGGAAGGACTCATCACATGCTTTCTACAAGCGAATTGATGATTCGGAGGTTGGATGTGTCCTTCGAACCTGTGCAATGGATTTTTCTGGTGGAGCGCGCCATGCACAGAACTGGCCTCACCCTTTAAACCAAAGGTTCGTCTGCCGGAGCCTAGCAAACTGGGACACATATCTACACATACTGTTTATTCAATTCACATATTCAGGTTTTCATCCAAAATATCTGGAGGTTTTATTCTTCACTGTTGCAATCTATCCAAATATACAAACAGGATATGCAGATCCACTTTTCTTGTACTTGTGTGGTGTCCCAGCCTAGTTTGGTGTCCCAGTCTAGTGGTCAGAGACAGGCACCGGGGGTCCCAGCTGCCCCGGCTCAAGGGGATGATGGGTGGCCAGATGGATATGGGTCTGCAGAGGAAGACTTATTCTGGGATAATGGCTGGCTCCATGGTTATGATACTGCAGATGAAAATATTGATGACTTCATGGAAGTCAGTTCAGAAGTGGACAGTGAGCGGCCGAGTGACCTTGATTCTCATGAGAGCTTCTCTACTCCCTTGCCAGATGAACATTCTGCAGATTTGGGAATTAGGGAGGATTCCGTTTCCCAGGATGAGAGCACTGCACCTGGGGCTGCTAATGAGATGGAATTTGACAGGAGGGCCAGCATCCGAGCTTCTAGGAGAGATTGGGGCCTGAGAAAGGGGGTGCGTTGGGCACATAGGAAATAGTCCTTTATTAGAGTGTGCCTGGGTGAATCTAGTCAGACCTGAAGCTACGTTTGGATTGGAAAGGACTATTGTTCATGTCTCCAAGTTCACGGAACCGCAAGAGCGGTTTGTCTCCAGTTTCACGGTGACCGCAAGTTGCGGTTAGTCTCAAGTCTCTCGTTGACCACACAGAGTGGTTTGTTCTGTTTACGAACTCTTGCCTTGCTCAAGTACTTTTGTATTCCTTGGGATTTAAGCCATTGGGCTCACAGCTTAAAAACTTCATTGGACTATTTTTGTATTTATTTTGATTGCTTTATTTCTACATCTTTGGACTATCTTTTATTCTAAATAAAATTACATTTATTGCATCTGCCTGGTGTGTGTGATCTAGGGGGGACTGCCAGCGTTCTGAGGTGCAACAACTTGCAAACAATCAGAGTCATCTAATAGTCACATACAACATAGGCAGTTACTTACACCAAGTCACACATGAGAGATAGATAATTTCATCCTCCTTATATAGCTATTCACTGTTAGGTCATCAGCAAGGGACAATGGGTGATGTAACCCTTTTGTAATAACCCTCACATGGTTATGACTCAGCCATTACCACACCCCTTGGGTATTGCATCATGGCATTCCCAATCACTACTTAGGTGCTATCAATATTCCACATGTTCATCATGATTAGAAATGGTGTGCCATTTCTATCTAACAGTGCATGTATGTGAGCATTCATGTGGAGACATGCAACTACTTTTGGGAAGTGAGGCTGCTTTAAAAGTCGGCATTCATCATCAGACGTTCTAAACTGATTACCTTCTGCAGAGACAGCATGAGATCACTCTCTACCTCACTCTATCAAAGAAAGACGAAACACAATGACTAAAAAGTCTGGATACCATACCCTGTGAGGAAGAGTTTAGGGAACTCAGTATGTATAGAGAAGAGAAAGTTAGGATGTGATGTGATAACCATGTTTAAATATTTGGGGGGGAAAAGTCATATTCAGAAGGAAGCAAGTTTGTTTTCGACTTCTCCGGAGACTGTAGATTCAAATTACAGGAAGCGAGATCCAACCTAAATGCTAGAAAGATCTTCCTGATGGTAAGAGATATTCAACAATGGAGTATGCTGCCTCGAAGCATGATGGAGTCTCCTTCTCTTGAGATTTTTAAAGTAAGGCTGGATGGCTATTTATCGGGAGTGCTTTAATTGTGTACTCCTGCATGGCAGGATGGAGTAGGACTGGATGGCCCTTGGGGTGTCTTTCAACTTTGTGATTCTATGACCTTACGCTACCACAACTCCACTATAAAGAAACTCCTTTCTCTCCCCTCATTTGCTTCAACTCAAATGCCTCACTCTTCCGAGTGCTTAGATACTACATGTGCTGCGGTGGCATTGGCTATCTCGATGGCCACCCTAAATACAATGCCTCACTCTGAAGACTGCTCAAAGGCATTTGGGACTTGGCAGGCTCTGCAGATTTGCACAGCAGAAAATCAGCTACTGTTATTTTGGAAAGCTGACCAAGGTCCTGTTCTGGGAAGCATGTCAGACCACTTCACCAAAGAGCAGCTAATGAACCATTTTGCAGTGATGCTGGTTTCTTTCCTAGTTAGCTGGATAGGTGTGAAATTTCCCAGTACTTGTGCTCTGTTAACCGAGGCAGGCTTAATGGGAAGATCAGCCATGGCTTTTTGTTCAAGTCATGTTTCAGGGTGGGAGGTGGGGATGCCTATGTATAAACTATATCTCAGTTGGCTTGTAATTTTGGACCACAAGCAGGGGTGGAATTAATTTTACCACCCTCCACACTTTTATGTAACATCTGAGATTAGGAAAAGACAACTGAAAATGGATGATTGTACAATCAAATAGCTGCACTATTTCAATCAGTATCTTAAAAATTCAGATAGTTTGGCTGCCTGGAATCTGACTTAATAGGATCTTCCAGAGCGTACAAAATATTAAACTGCCAGTAGAAGGAAAGGACAAAAGGAAGCAAAGGAAGAAAGTCAAATGGAAATCATAGAGACGATTCTTGTAGGAAGAAGTGAAAGAAGGGAGAACTGACCCGTTTGTAGTAAGTATCCCATACTTATCATTTCTAAGATATAAAGCACATTCTTCTGTGAGAATGCCTCATCCCACCAAATGATACCAAACAAACATTGGTTGGCATTCTGTAAACAGAATATGCAGGGTTGCTGTGAGTTTTCTGGGCTGTATGGCCATGTTCCAGAAGCATTTTCTCCTAACGTTTCACCCACATATATGGCAGGCATCCTCAGAAGTTGTGAGGTCCAACCCAGTGATTCCAGCCATGAAAGCTTTCAACAACAGCATATGCATGTATGCTACACATGTACAGCAACTGATTTATCATAGCACAACATATAAGTTTCGCTGACAGAGGCAGAAGAAATTCTTCATACGTTAATGTTGGACACTGTATTTATATATAGTAGGCTTGTTTGATCCAAAAAAAATTGGTTCAAACCCCGTTTCGGATGTAGGGGGAGCTGGTGGTTCGGATCTAAAGTCAGAAAAAAAATCAAAGCTTCCGAGACTTCTGAATCCTTCATTAATGGTTTCAAAGTGCTATTTCCTGTTTCTTTGGGTGGCCTTTACTTTGAAAGTAATTGTTTAACTTCAGAAGTGGGGAAACAAAGGGAAAAAATCCATGCACTCTGGTTAAAACCACTTCTCTCGCTTAAGACTGAAGCGGGAGGGAAAAGAAAGGAAAGGAATCCATCCACACTGGTTTAAACTGACACGAATCCATCCCATCCACATTGGTTTGAACTGACATGGATCCATCCCATCCACACTAGTTTAAACTGATGCAGAAGAGAAAGAATAGGAAGGGAATCCACCCACACTGGTTTAAACTGTTTCTCTCGCTTAAGACTGACACGGGAGGGAAAGGAAAGGAATAATCCATCCACACTGGTTTAAATTGACACAGATCCCTCCCATCCACACTGGTTTAAACTGACGTGGGAGAGAAATGTAAGGAAGGGAATCCATCCACACTGGTTAAAACCACTTCTCTCACTTAAGACTGACTTGGAAGGAGGGGGGGAGGAAAGGAATCCATCCACACTGGTTAAAACTGCTTCTCTCGCTTAATGCTAACTCAGGAGGCGGGAGGGAAAGGAAAGGAACCCATCCATACTGGTTTAAACTGATGTGGGTCCATCCCATCCACACTGGTTAAAAGCACTGCTCTCATTGACACAGGAGGGAAAGGAAAGAAAGGGAATCCATCCACACTGGTTTAGAAGGCTTCTCTGCCTTGAACTGAGGCCAGGGAAGAAAGGGGGGGGGGGGGCTGAATCATTTCTGACTCACTTACTGATTTGTAAGAGAAATGGCAGAAAAAGCTTTGGAAGGGCAAAGGGACTTCCAGTTTCCTTAAAAACTTCGAAATCTTTCCTAATTTATTCCGAATTACGAAGATTCTGAACGAACCTAACCATGCCTAATATATAGTGCTTTATTGTTGCACAAAGAGGTTTCACATGCAAAATTATATCCAGTTGTAGGTATATATTGCATAATGTTATTATTCCCCATGGGGGTTGAATAGTATTGGTGCAAAGTACCTCTGTAGGTGGATCTTTATGTTACCCAAAGGGAGTTGCAGCCATGCACAGAAAGACACAGATCTTAAAGAGAAGGGATCTTGATGCTCTGCTGCACCAAACAAAACAGCTCACTTTTCTCTGGTATAGCTGTGTGGTGATAAAAGGGGAATAGCTCCACTTAATGCTAATTTGTAAGACAAATCCTCGAGCACAGATCTGGCACACATTGTGGAGCTCAAGTGTGATAGAAATACATGTTTCCTATCTGATCCTCTCTTTGTGTCATTGCTCTATGTTCAACATGGCTAATGGAAACCTACAGGGATGAATGCACAAGCCAAAATGCATTTGTATGTTGAATTTTCCCCCTTCCAAAATCCAGCATTTAGTTGGACATGTGCTGTACTACAAGCCATGTGTTAGCAATGCTGGCCAAGAAGATGACATAGGGAAAACACTAGGCCTTGTACACATGTTCTTTCAATGGCTCTTTCTGGCCAAGAAGCTTTTGTGTCCTTTCTTTTTAAAAAAATAATTATATAAAGAGGGTTTTTTTTGTACTCTATTATTTTTTTCAAATAAGAAACAGTACTTTTATGCAGAATCAAATGCAGTATTCATATTACTGACTGATAAAGGAAACAAACATCTCAGATTCTAGACTTTAGGACACATACAGATGTGTGTGGCAGATCTGTAATAAACTCATCCAGAAATCTTTTCCTGTGAGACAAGTAGTTTAACAAATGGTGGGAATGCCGTGGGTGTCATTTATCTGGATTTCAGGAAGGCATATTTTGACTAGCAAAATGATAAAACATTGAATAGATGCTGTCAGAGGGATCTGTAATTGGTTGGGAAGCTGTACTCAAAACGTCATCATCTGTGGCTGGGCTAAATACAGCAGTTCCCAACATGTGGGTCACCAGGTGTTTTGGCCTAACACTCCCAGAAATCCCAGCTAGTTTACCAGCTGTTAGGATTTCTGGGAGTTGAAGACCAAAACATTTGGGGACCCACAGGTTGAAAACCACTGGCTTAATACTAGATAGGAGGAGATCTTGAGTGGTGGGCCTCACTGACCCTGGGCCATTACTCTTCGAGGAATCCATTGATTGATTGAACACATTTGTACATTTGTGTTCAGCTTGGGGTGCGCTGTTTTAAGAAGGATACAGACAAGCTGGAACAGATTCAAAGGATAGCTACTAGGGGTGGGCATCTTTGGTTTAAAATACTTTGAAATCCGTTCTTTTTCGTATTTAAAATTATTTCAACCTTATATTGACCCTCGGGGTCCAACCCGGAAGAGAAGGTTCAAAACCGAACCGGGGTCGCCACTTTTTCTAAAGATCACGTTATTAGGTCGTTTTTCCCCTCCTCAGTTCCCAACTCACGAGAGGAGACTGGAGGGCAGCAGCACCCGCCTTTCTCCTCTTGCGAGCGGAGGCGGGCGCTTTATTCCCAAGCAGGGAAGGAAGTGGGGACGTGAGTCCCCGCCTCCTCCTCTTCTTGGGAATAAACCGGGACAAGGGTTATTAACCCCCATTTGGGTCTCAGTTGGCGAGAGGAGGGTGCCAGGCTGCACCTTCCCCCCTCCTCTTGCCATTGTCCCGGTTTATTCCCAAGGAGAGGAGGGGGGGACGCGAGTCCCCCGCCTCCTCCTCTCTTTGGGAATAAACCGGGACAAGGGTCCCGATTTACTCCCAAGGAGAGGAGGGGGACACGAGTCCCCCGCCTCCTCCTCTCCTTGGGAATAAACCGGGACAATGGCGAGAGGAGGGTGGAAGGTGCAGCCTGGCACCCTCCTCTCGCCAACTGAGACCCAAACGGGGGTTATCTTCAACCCTTGTTTGGGCGTCAACTGGCCAGAGGGGAGTGCAGGCAGCACCTTTCACCCTCCTGTCGCGCATGCATGGAACAAATAACGTAATAATAACGAAATTCGTTATTAATTACATTTCAATTACAAAAGTTTTTTTAAAAAATTGGATTAATTTCTATAACAAACCAGCAATGGAACCCCCCCCCCCCACGAGTTTAGAATCAAATTTTTCATGGCTCAACCACCCCTAATAGCTACACTAACGCTAAGATGAATTGGTGAACATAGCTTGAGAGTTTGAATGGGCTAGACTTGTTTAGCTTGGTGAAAAGAAAACTGAGTTTTCAAATGCCACAAAAGAGAGAAAGGGCTAGTAGAACAAGGTTTAATGACTTGAAGTAACAGGAGAATAGATTTTGAATCAATATTAAATGGTACTTATTGAGTGCAAGAACAGTTTAGCAAGGGAATGAATTGCCTAGGCAAGTAATGAAGACTCCTTCTTTAGATGTCTTCAAAAAGAGGTTAGATAGCTACCTGCTTGGGGCACTTTAGCTGGAAATCCTGTGCTGAGCAGCAGGTTGGAGGAAATGGCCCATAGAGCCCCTTCCAACTCTGTGGTTCTACAATTCCAAATGTGCTCAACTTTTACAGCCCCATTAGTCATGTAAGAAGGCATAAAGGATACTATGAGGATGAGCTGAACTAAAATAGCATTGCTGAAATGCAGATCTGTGCAGGGTGTCCTCAAGACATCCAGAAATCTATTTGGAGTTAGAATGGGTAGATGTTGACAAGAGCAAAAGCCTGGAATATTAATATAACTTCGGGAAATGACTTATCTTAATGTCATATGAAAATGTTTAGATGCAAATGAGATATAGATGTAATATAGTGAGTTTTGACACCTTCTGTGTGCTCTTTATGTGCAAGCATAATCCTCAGAGTGTTATTCCCAGTGATAAGAGAACAAACATTTATGTGCAGTATGCTCATACTATTGCATTTCAAACACACACACACACACACACAAGCTTTCTGCACAAAACCACTCAAAATACCCAATCCATACAAACACACGCACGTGCACACACATGCGCGCACACACACACAAATATATATATATATATATATATATATATATATACTGTGTGTACTGTATATATATGTGTGTGTGTGTGTGTGTGTGTGTGAAGGGATTTTGCATAGGAAACAAAATCATATGCATTTCTGGAACACTTTGCCAAGTACAAATACTAGGACAACACTGTGGATAAACATAATTGCTGCATTATTCTTCCCAGCAGAGTTTTGTAAGTGTCAGAAGACCTTTCTCCTCTGCAGGATAATAAATAGAACTAGATATTTGCTTCCATTAAAAGCACATGTGTGGAGTACAATATTCCAAATTCCATAACCATAATAAGTAAATTGTTAATAACTACCATGAGAGAGGTTTTCTTGCAAGTCTTCTCTCTACATGGAAGACTGGCGAGGGTCTTTTTTTGGGAGTATATTTACCAGAACTTTCAGCCAACAACTTCTGGGATGTGTAGTTCAAATAAGTCTACAATCTTTGTTAAAGCTTTACATCATGTTTGAAAAGGCCCGGCATGTCAAACCCAGTGGTCTGACCAGCAGACATGTCCAAGAGAAGCCCCGTAACTTGAATTAGTTTTATTTTCATAGCCCTACCTATATATGACACATCCACTGAACACGCCAAAAGCAGAATGCGGGAGAGTGGGCATATCACATATTGCAGTGTTTTTCAACCTTTTTTGAGCCGCGGCACATTTTTTACATTTACAAAATCCTGGGGCACACCACCAACCAAAATGACACAAAATGACACTCTAAAACAGTAATACATCTAGTTAATATGTTTTTAAATGTATTTATACACTCAATGTGAAACCTGGGCCTGTTTCGATGAAGACAACATATATATGACTTCCTCTCACATACTTATACATGGCTATCATGTTTTCTCTCAGCCTTCTCTTCTTCGGGCTAAACATGCCCAGCTCTTCAAGCCGCTCCTCATACAGCTTGTTCTCCAGACCCTTGTAAAATTTCACCTTGAGTGAAACTTGCTTCCAGTTAACTATGGATGTCATGAAGCTGTTATAAACAGTTCCTTGGGGGGTGGGGAGGCAACTCCAGTAAAATAGTAAAAAAAAAAATTCCAAGTGGAGAGGCTCAATTTGTTTCTTAGAAACCTGTGAATGCTTCAGCCTCCCGATGCTCCCAGATTTGCTCACTTCCCAATTCACCGACGTGGAGCTTCCGGCTTTGGCTGTTCTCGCGCGAAATCCAAGCCAACGCAAAAACGCTGACTCAATCACTTCCGCCCAGTGCTCTGCTTTTGCGGAGGGAGGAGGGAGGCAGCGAAAGAGGGCATATGAAACGTATGGGAGCATCGGGAGGCTGAAGCAGCCCTGAGCGGGAGCTGGAGCTATGTTGAGTTGAGGCTCCTCAAGGCTTCCTCAAGGCGAGCCTGGCCCTGGCATTTAGCAGAGCCCTTCCTTTGCCTCAGGGAGGATCTTTGGGGAGGGAAAGAGGGCAAAAGAGCTGCTAGGAAGGGGAAGAGTGCCAATTTCCCACGGCTCACCTGATGATCGCTCACGGCACACTGATTGGGAAACACTGACATATTGTACCAATACGCTATGGTTCTTCCCAGTAATAATGAAGGGATCAGCATTTCTAAGGAGAGGTTGGTAAAGAGCTTGGAGTTTCTTTTAAGAGCAAAAACTACAAAGATATTCTGAAGCCTTTCATCTATGGGAGCATCTCTACATTGACCCAAAGCTATTCTAAAAGCAACTCCTACTTGGTTATGGATTTCTTCATTGGGCAACTGTGTTTTTCCTTTTGAAATATTTCCAAACTCTGGGCCACGTTTTTGGGTGGGAAAACTGCTGTGAGAAATCACAGTGGGTTTTGAATCCACATTGGGTGAATGCTTGAGTTTGTGTCATTCTTATTATTTTGAAAATACCAAAGCACATTTAATGAGGCAACCAAGGGAGCAAACAATCAGTATCGTCCTACAAACTGAGATGAAACGGGAATCTATAATGTTAATGTTTTCGTTTTGCTCCATTCCTCCCGACAGCATGGTGTTTAAGAACAACATATGCTTTAACAATGGGTGTTACTTATTAGCATGTTTCTGAGGAAAAAGCTTTCTCAGAAAGGTGTGTCCTGCAACTGGATCTCACAAATAGTGTGGCACTGGTCCAATCTGGCAAACAGATTGTTAGTTAACTAGAAAACATTCCAGATTCACATTTTATCATAACCTAAAGCACTTTGGCCAAATAGAAGAGGGCACTTTTAAATATGTGCCCCCCTACAGTCCATAATTAATAAACTCCCAAAGAGACAACAGGGATTCCTGGCGATACAAAGCTTGCTTTGCAGGGAGTTCATTATTTTCTGATGAAATCAAGAGATGTGTCCCAACTCCAGTTAATTATGCAGCTGAGATAAGTGAGATCATGTGCTGGACTTCACATTCCATTTAGCTTAACATCTCCCCCAACAATAAAGAGATGTGCCAGGTCAGAACACAACACTGAGGATCAAAAGTGCTAGGGGGACACAAAGAAACAGAAAAGAAAGCTAATTTGACTCCCAATAAAGGTCAGGCATTAGATGGGATTCTGAATGGGCAGAGTTGTGAAATGTGGACTTGGAACAACTGTAAAGTTCAGAGGAGTTTGGATGCAAAAGCATTCCCCTCCCTCCTTTATTTACTGGGCCACGTCTGGCCTGAATGACTTAAGAGCCACAGGGCAAAATGGAACAATTCCATCTTGTATTATTGCATGTGGTGTGCTAAAACAATCCATTTCATATATGCATCATGTCTGTTGAGTTTCATCCTTGAGTTCGCAAGTCTCCAGCCCTCAATGAGTAGTTAGCCTAGACCAGGGGTGCTCATTAGGTAGATCGCGATCTACTGGTAGATCGTGTAGGGCGTCTTGGTAGATCACAGGCAGGGTGGGAGGAAGGCTCAGTCCCGCCCCACACACTCCCGATGCCACCCAGGTGCAAAAGGAGGTTGGACTGGATGGTCCTTGGAGGTCTCCTCCTATTCTAGGAACCCATTGTTATTATTATTATTATCAGAGGCTGAATGGCCATCTGTGAGGAATGCTTTGATTGTGTTTTTCCCTTATGTTAGAAGGAGTTTGTACTGGATGACCCTTGGAGGTCTCTTTTTACTCTAGGAACCTATTGTTGTTGTTGTTATTCGTAGTAGTAGTAGTAGTAGTAGCAGCAGAGAGCTGAATGAATATTAACATCATTATTATGATGAATAAATTCAGGGGCTTATTATACTCACATTTAGTTGAATTCAGTCTTAAAATATATTATATGGCTCTCACTGAAATAAATTTCCTAATATTTTGCTTTTATGGCTCTCTGAGTAGTGGGTAGGTAGATCATTTTGACTTGGTTGTTTTATAAGTAGTTCGCATGCTGAAAAAGTGTGAGTACCCCTGGCCTAGACAGATTCGAGTGAGGGATTCCTTCCCCAAATTCCCTATGCATGCCTATTTCAAGTTTTACTCCTCCTGCATGCCACCAGATCCTCCCCTTTTGAATACTTAGGAATGTGATTTATTTATTTATTATTTATTTATTTACTTTATTTCTATTCTGCCCTTCTCACCCCGCAGGGGACTCTGGGTGGATTACAATGTACACATTACATTTAGACACACAAACACACAAGACAGACAGAGGCAATTTAACATCTGGCCACCAGGGGGAGCTGTCACACTCCTTCATTCCTCTTTTTTATGGCCTCATAAATCAGTTAAATTTAGCCACTTCGCTAAATGGTACCTTAATTTCCTACTTGACAGATGCAACTGTCTTTCGGGTTGCAAAAGTCGACAACAGGCTACACAATAGGTCGAGAGACTCATGACCTTCTGGTCAGTAGAGATCTTATGCAGCTGACACCCAGCCAGCTGCATCACATTCCTGGTGCTGATGTGATATCTATGTGATATCTTGAGGGATGAGGTAACTTCCTCTTTTAAGGGCATTTTTATTGCCCTGTGCTGGCCATGTGGCCTGTCTCCATTTTGGCTCTTTCTTGCCTTTGTTCTCCTTGAGTGAGGACACATCTTGTCATTCTCCAGGCAAGGTGTAGATGCATGGCTATTTTGTTATTTTTACCCTTTTTCTTTTCTTAGGAGATAGTTCAGTGAAAGTAGTTATCTCCAAGACCCTTTTCTATCCAGAATGGATCTCTTTTGATGCTAATAAACACGTTATTTTTTAGAACCTATGAAGTTGTGTCTCCATGTAATCCTGTTCCATCCTGTTGAACGGAAACTAATCCTTGCTCTCTACACGTAAGCTTCTGCTGGTTATGAATTGTGCTTCTGGCACTCTTCTATATTTTTTGTGGGTTATTTTTGAGCCTAACAGCTCCCGATTCCTATCAATGTCAATTGTGTGTTTTCAAAATCTCAAACAGTGCCTACTGTGTTCATTTTTTTCCAGATCCAATATTGATATCAGATACATAAGTCATTTTGCTTCATCCCAACTGCCCACTGCCCTGGCCTCAGAGGGAGAGAAGAAGAGGGAGGCACAGCTCCATCATGACTCAGAAGCAGATGAAAGGCCCTACCTGTATCCTAACTGCCAGTGCCCTGGCCTCAGAAGGAGAAAAGAAGAAGCAGACACAGCTGCATCATGCCTTGGTTCAGAAGCAAATGAAAGGCTCCCCCTCCCTCCAGCTTTCCCTCCCAGCAGCCACTTCTCCTGGCTGTAGAGATAAAAATGAAGGGCCAGCTCCATCATACCCAGAAGCCAACTGCCACTGCCTTAGCCTCAGAGGAAGAGAGGAATGGGCAACATCTGCTAGAGTATTTCCCTTCCATACCGTCATAGTCTTTTCCTTTTCTGTCATGTCTTAATTAGACTGTAAACTTGAGGGAAGGGAACTCTTTTGGTGTATTCCTTTACTAGAAAAGTTTGATTTAAAGCTGTATCAATTAAGGAATATAATTAAATAATTAGGATCTCTGATTGAATATCTAGAATGCAAAAACAAGGATATGAATTATTCTTGATATGGATACATATTTTAAAGGGATCTTTAGGTACAGGTAATGGTATTCCCTGTAGTAACCTATGGATGTGAGAGCTGGACCTTAGGGAAGGCTGAGCAAAGGAAGATAGATGTTTTTGAACTGTGGTGTTGGAGAAAAGTTCTGAGAGTGCCTTGGACCACGAGAAGATCCAACCAGTCCATACTACAGGAAATAAAGCCCAACTGCTCATTGGAGGGAAGAATAGTAGAGGCAACGATGAAGTACTTTAGCTATATCATGAGAAGAAAGAAAAGCTTAGAGACAATGATGCTGGGGAAAATGGAAGGAAAAAGGAAGAGGGGCCGACCAAGGGCAAGATGGATGGATGGTATCCTTGAAGTGACTGGCTGGACTCTGAAGGAGCTGGGGGTGGCCACAGCTGACAGGGAGCTCTGGTGTGGGATGGTCCATGAGGTCACAAAGAGTTGGAAGCGACTGAAGGAATGAACAACAACAATATGTAAAGGTACCTTAAAAAAAGAAAATCAAAGAATATGGGTAAAAATTTGAGTACAACAAACAAGAGCTTGAAACATTTTAAATCTTTGAGTGGAAACAGAAATTGATAAAATATAGAAAGAGATAAAGTCAGCAGCAATAACAACAACAAAAGGATTTCCTTACCTGGCATAAGCCACTAATGCACATATCAAGTGATTCAGTGTAACATCGGGTCCCATCCAGGACTTTAGGTGCCAGTTCCACAATAAGACTTGTCCCTTTGGCTTGGCACTTTAGTGAACATGGGTTGTCAGGATCATTCGAAACAGGGAGCCATTCGTACAATTGTCCCTGGTACCTGACATCATTGTGTGCTGAACACTGCTGCGTACGGAAATCTCCTGCTTCTGGAGGGCAATCCTGAGAAGAAAGAGGAAAAGGTCAGGTAGATGATTATATTCCCATTAGGGCTTAATCTAATTAATCTAAGACTTTGGAAATGAGTAAATAATAACAACAAGAAATAAAGGACAATGTATTAGCATTAGGGCCTGCAGCAGCAGAGGTGGATTCTGAGGATGAGCTAGATTCTTTTGAAATGTTGTTTGGGCCCAGCTTAGATTCAAGGTGGAGATGGGAAGCAGCGAAGGGAGTTATGAGCACCCCGGGGGGAGGAATTCCCAAGAGCCGAGAATGTAAACATGGACGAATCCGAATGGGAAAGTGCCAGGGAGGAAAGTTCTCAGGAAGATGCTGCCGAAGAGGATCCGTGAGCAGGGAAACATACCAATTTTGCGGCACCTTGCCCTGTTTCCTGATTCGCATTGGATTGCCTTTGCCCTGTTCCTGACCCCACCTTGAACACTTGCATATTATTGGACTATTTACTCTTTGGACTTGTTTTTATATACTCAATAAAGTAGTTAGCCTCTTCCCGTGATGTGACAACAATGTACTTTCTTTTTCAATCACTTCCCTCACTCCTTCTCCCTATTCCCACTTCCCCACATCACACGTGGTACCCCCCACATCCCTGACTTCCCTCCCTTTTCCCTTTTTACCTAATTGGAAAAATGCAATAAAATATTTTTAAAGGATTAATCTAATTATAGTTATAATATACAGTACAGCCTAAATATTCATAGGATATATGTTCCAAGATCCCCCGTGGATACCTGAAACTGTGGTTAATAGCGAACCTTACATTTTGGCAATACTTGAGCTGGAAACATATAATAGGATAGCATTGCAGGCCCTAGAGCTCATCTACACTGACCACCTTAGTTGATTTGGAACTGGTTTGGCAGAATTCATTCCCATTTATTTTATTTATTTGTCATGTCAGAAGCGAATTGAAGGTACAGTTATATTTAAAACAATACAAATAAAGTTAAAAACTTGGCATTATATTAGATTTCTTTTGACCAGAAGCTGGCCACTTAGAGTGCCTCTGTTGTTGCTATGAGAAGGTCCTCCATTGTGCAAGTGGCAGGGCACAGGCTGCATTGTAGTAGGTGGTCGGTGGTTTCTTCTTCACACTCGCATGTCGTGGACTTCACTTTGTAGCCCCATTTCTTTAGGTTAGCTCTGCATCTCATGCTCCCAGAGCACAGTCTGTTCAGTACCTTGCAAGTCGCCAGTCTTCTGGGTGCCCAGAAGGGAATTTCTCATCTGGATTGAGGCTCGGGGTTTTAGCCTGCTACTTTTGGACTCTCGCTTGCTGAGGTGTTCCTTCTAGTATCTTTGTAGATCTTAGAAAGCTATTTCTTGATTTAAGGTGTTGGCTTGCTGTTCGACATGCGAACAGAGGATGGACTGGAGATGTCAATGCCTTGGTCCTTTCATTATTGGCTGCTACTTCATGATGGATGTCAGATGGTGCAATACCAGCTAAACAGTATAATTTTGCCACTGGTGTAGGACGTAGACATCCTGTGATAATGCGGCATGTTTCATTAAGATATTGAACATCAAAAGATAATTATACTCTAGGTTCCGTATACCTAAGAACAACAAGCCAGAGATTCTAATGAATAAAGCGTTCCAGAAAAATCAAAGTAGTATATATATTTTTATATGTATCTCATTCTTATATTGTATCTACTAAGTAGTGGCGAGCTCCTGTCCACCAGAGTCCAACTGGTCCAGAATATTATATATTTGTGTGGAACTTATAATATTCTAGACCAGTTGGACTCTGGTGGACAGGAGCTCGCCACTACTTAGTAGATACAATATAAGAATGAGATACATATAAAATATATATGTTTAATTAAGAGCCACTGTTTTAACATTGTGACATGTATTCCACACTGGGCATGTGTATTTAGCAGCAGAGTAGCAAAGTGCAAGGGCAGAATTTCGATTTAATAGTAACAGCAATTCAGGTATGTTTCTGCACTGTTTTGTGATAGTATTTGTACTTTGCAAAGTGTCCCAGGAATGGATTATTTTTCCCTGCAGAGTTTTGTAAGTGTCAGATGATATTTTTCTCTGCGGGGTAATAAATAGGTTTTTTTTAAGATGACAATTTATTTATTTGTGGTTTTTCACTGTGTTAGCAGTTTCCGGTGAACATGGGGGGCTTCCTATATTTAAAGCTAGTTAAACAAGTTTTGCAGGTTTCAGAAACAATGCAAAAACCTGGGAAACCTATTTATCAGAGGCAAACACAGGATGGATTCACATAACACATACCTCTTTTAAATTGATTTCGACATCCTAAAGAAAGGGAGAAAAAAACCCCCTTCAAATATCTAACTCCATCCAGAAGTAGAGATCAGTCAGAATATACCATGCCGATTTCTCTAGAGATATTTCAGCTAAGTGTTACTGAGGGGGTAACTGGAAGAGCAGTGAAATACATCAACACCATGTGTTTCGGCACAAGAAATGAATTTGCTGCTCTCACAAAAAAGGCTGCCTGTTGTTCAGCATTTCTTCTCACAACCAAGAAACACACATATAGCCAACTTGGGGGTGGGGGAAGAATCAAGAAAATGGCTTGATTCGAGTGTTTGTTTATTTAAGCATTCTTTGCTAGCATTTCTTTCCAAAATGGCCTAAATCAGTCAGTGGAGCAACATGAGCCAGAAAAATGCTGTGTATATTTGTATTACTACAACAGGACTAATGCAAGCAGAGACACCACAGTCCACAGAATCAGAAACTCCTCTGGTTTTCTAAAATACCTTAAATGCTTTCATAAAAAACATTAATTGTGGAGGGAAGATGTGAGAGATGTTTTGGGTGCAAACCTACATTTTCTAATTTGAGCTAAATATATGTAATAAAATGGTTTACTTAGTGGTTAATGTTAATAGGGACCACCCAGATATTTTTCTCGACCCTTTATAATGGAGAATAACTTGCTATATAGCATCACAGATAACAGATTTCCTTAGCTTTCAGTAGCCTTAAAAACTACCTCCCCTACAGTACTGCTTAAATAACCATTTAATTTGGTCAAAGTTCAAATGCATCCATTATTGTTGTGGCTTCCCCCCAGACGCACTGTCAGCTAATGCAATGCTTGACTGCCACTATCTTCAAAGCCTGTGACAGCACTCTTACAGCCCCAAACGATCAATATCTACTCAGAGGTAAATCCAGCTAAGTTCAATGGGATGCACTGCCAAGTAAAAATATAGTATTACAGCCACAGCTACAAAAACATTGAGGATTTCAGACTCATTTACCTATCTTGTCTTTAAAACAAGAGCTATGACCTCCGCTGGAAATTAGCTCAACCTTTCAACATTTTCATGGTTTAAAATTACTTCCTGCAATTTGACCATAAATCAGACTAAATCTCTTGCTCTTTGCTTCTTCACTGTCAACCGGAAATAATTTCCTTGTGTCCATGTTGCCCAACAATTACATTTTTTTCCATAAAGCTTGCTATTTCCTTATTTATATGTTATATTTAAATCACCCTGTGGTTAGCCACTAGCAAGTAACAGTTGTTTCTAGTATCGGTTGTCTTTCCTGACCCCACTATACTCTAGCTGCCCATGACCTATGTATCCGGCCTGGTTGCTAATAATGTTTGTGGCATGGCCAGAGATTCCCCTACCCACTGAAAGAAAACCTATGGCTTTGCTTCCCACTCCCAAAGGATGAAGAAACCGGATCTTCAGCAATTATGCAGAGCTTTACGTCCAAAGATGTTCTCACACCATACCAATGCCTGCCCTAATATTTCATAGAGGGTAGTTCTTCTTCTTCTTGGCTTTTCTTCGCGAATGAAGATTCAGGAAGGACTCATCCCACGCTTTCTACAAGTGCGTTGATAATTCGGAGGTTGGATGTGTCCTTCGAGCCTGTGCAATGGACCTTTCTGGTGGAGCGCAGCGTGCACAGAACTGGCCTCACCCTTTAAACCAAAGGTTCATCTGCTGGGGCCTAGCAATCTTAGGACAGTGGCAGCAAGGTCCTCAGATCATAGGTTTGGTTCAAGTTTCCTTCTCTAGATGGTTGACCTTACAGGGTTAAACGAGCACCATCTGCCCGGGTTTGAAATCAGAGTTTTCCTTCTCCTAGGATGGTTGCCAAAAGGCTAGAGAGCCCATCCTGCCCTTTGACGCTCTTAGTCAGACCCTTCAGTTGTGACCTGTCTGGCATGGGAGGCCCTACCGGTGGCTATTATGCCACTGCCAGCATAGCTCACAACTTCATTAGGATATGCAAGCCTCTCCCCCACAACAAGGGGGCGCCAACGGAGAGGAGAGGGCAGTTCTACATTGAAAGGCAAATTCAGTGATCAGGGTCAATTGAGCCTAGTGATCTGCTTGGGAGCCAGATTGAGCCTTTTATTCATTTCATCACCAAACATGACAAGACAACACCAACTAGAGCTGCTTGGGACTCTTTCAACTGTCTTTGAGGCTGTAGGGAGTCCCCACTACTCTGTGGCTCCAAAAAACAGTTTAGTACCGCTGGGCAAGCACCCTTAAATGGATGCCACCCCTCCCCATGTTACGACTGTCCTCAATAACGAGACACACACTTACCTACACTTGGCATGCTGTGACGACTTGGGCTATAAACTGAGAGGCTTTAACCACTTGAAACGCTGCCACCAACCTAAACATTGTTTTTAGGATTTCTAATACAATAATAATTAAGCTAGGCTCCTAACCTGAAGGTAAACTAAGAGGCTTGCTGAGGTAAGAAATCTTTCCCCCTTTACTGGGAATGTGGGAAGGCTGGAACTGGCACACTCTGATGTAATGAGGCACACTGAAAGCTTTCTTGTAAAGTTAACAAATGGAATGTTTATTAACTCAACAGGCAGATGTTAAAGCACAAATGCGTAACGGTTATACAGAATGGTACTAGAGTTTGTTGGTTACTAAAGATTGCTTTCTTGACTTAGTTACTAAACTAGACAGTTCAAAACTTGTCTCACTAAACTCCCTCACTCTAATATTAAAACTAGACGTGAGTAGTCTTCAACTAACTAACCTAGTTAGTTCCCTGAGCTAACACTCAGTCTTCCAGAAGCATCCTAGCTACTTACTCTTTCCTAGAGTTTTCCTATAGCTGGCTTCTCCGGAGATGTGAGCTAATCCTTAAGCCCTAGAGATTCCAAAAGCTTGTGACTGACTGCCTGTCAGCTGCACACATAACTTTTCCTGTCAGTTTTATAAGACAACTGTATTCTCTGACTGCTCAAACTCAGCTCTGTCAAGAGACTGCTTTCTCTCTCAGCTCTGACAACCGACTGCTGAATAAGCTACACTTTTTCCCTCTCTCAAGCAGTTTGGCTCCTCCCCTCAGCTCTGGGCCACTCCCAGGCAGCTCTCTCTCTCTCTCTCTCTCTCTCTCACTCACTCACTCCCTGAGAAGGATCCAAGCCACACCCCCTTTCCTGGCTATCCTGTTTTTCCATGGATGCCAAACTGCTATGCTGGTCTGGGCCTAGCATAAAATGGGTGAGTCCTCACACATGCATTGGCTGATGTCAGCTAGCATGCCTCTCACTAAGGCAACTGGGAAAGAGAGGTGGGGAAACCCTACCCCACCTTCTTTAGTGGCAGCCACCTAGGGACAGGTAGAACACATTTGCCATGGTTCTATACATTTATCTACATGTATCATGACCCTATACATTTATATAAAGCTCCAAAACACTTGGATTATGCCAGAGCTTCATGTAAACTCCAGAATAAATTCCAGATTACACATACACCACACTGACTCCTTGCAGTAGTTGCAAGGTGAATCCATTTTATTTGGCCTCGAATGCATGGTGATTACTCAGGCAATGTGGGAAGAACTCATGCTGCTAAAGCACAAAAACAAAGTTAGAAAGCTACAGCCTCCTAGTGCTGCTCATTTTGGAATCAAACTGGACCCAGTGTTTCTTTTTGGCTGAACCAGAACAAATTGGGCTCAGCCCTTACACTTAGAAAACATGTGCCAACACCCTGTGAAAGCCCTACGTGAGCTGAGGCCCAGATCAGCTTGCTCTGGTCTCACTGGCTGCTACATGTAAACAGCCTGAGAAAGTGCTAAAGCAAATGCAACTCCTTCCCCAAATCTCTGCTTTTTTTCATTCCATGAGGGTATGGAGCCTGGCTTAATAGCTTGGCTTAGTCAAGCAGTCCCAGAGCCAAGCTAGATCTCTTGTTTGGTTCTGGCTTGGCTCAACCTACAAAACGTTCCGGCTTGTACTGATTTATTTTTACAAAGACAAACGGTTCAATAAAACATATAGAGTTCTCAGTTTTGCTTTGCTCACAGTTCAGTGGGATTGTTTTGAACAGGTTTTGCTTTTTAAACTAAAAGAGGTTTTTTTATTTATTTAAAAAAAGAAGAATGCATGGTCAACCTAGAAGTTTCTCAGGACGCGGCGGGTGATCAGGCCCAAAAGTAAAATACTTCATTCCTTTGATTTCCATGATTAAAATAATAGCACAGATTTAAATAGCCAAGCGTATGTTTAGAGAAGTTTCCTGTGAAACTTGAAGCTGTTTGAAGGATAAATATAAGCACTCAGAAAATGGCACAAGCATATTTATGGCACTGGCCCCAAGGCAGGAATGAGTAAATTTCAATCTCTGGTGTGAAGGGCCAGCACAAACACACATTGTTCACCCTTTGCTAGATTTAAAATCATTAGAAGATTCTGCACAAGGCCTTCTACTATTTATGTGCTCCGTAAGACATGCTGTGTAGCCAAGTGCAGGACCAGCTCTCTGCAGTGGCCAGGATTGCTTTTGCACAACTAAAGCTTGTGCGCCAGCTGCGCCCATACCTTGGGAAGTCTGACTTGGTCATGGTGGTCCATGCTCTGGTTACATCCCATATAGACTACTGCAACACTCTCTATGTGGAGTTGCCTCTGAAGACTGTTCGGAAGCTACAATTGGTCCAATGCTCGGCAGCCAGGTTACTAACCGGAGCGGGGTACAGGGAACATACAATTCCCTTGTTGCGCCAGCTCCACTGGCTGCCAATTAGCTTCCAAGCACAATGCAAAGTGCTGGTTTTAACCTACAAAACCCTATACAGCTCTGGCCCAGTTTACCTGTCCAAACACATTCTCCCCCACGAACCATCAAGGCTATTAAGATCTTCTGGGAGGGGGAGGGGCTGCTCTCCGTCCCACCACGTTCGCAATTGCGGAACGAGAGACAGGGCCTTATCTGTGGTGGCCCCTCGGCTATGGAACTCTCTCCCGATTGAGATTAGATCTGCCCCCTCCCTCCTGCCCTTTAGGAGGCTAATGAAATCCTGGCTATGGAATGAAGCATTCCCAGAATAATGGCTGAGGCCGGCCACAGAACAAAGTTATTAACCATACACAGGGACTAAGTTGAACATGATGTTATCTTGGCAATTTGGCTTATTTGTAATTTTATTCTATATGTATTTTAATCTTTTGTTGTTATATGATGTTTTTAGATTATATTATTGCATTGAATCCTTGCTGTGAGCCAGTCTGAGTCCCTCTACGAAGGTTGAGAAGATTGGGATATAAAAGTTTTAAATAATAAATGGTAATAATTTAAAGGTGCTCTAGCCATTTCATTTTTTTCTTTACCAATTTTTTTTCAATTTTAAATGAAAAGCTAGTAAGGCATTAGTGGGCATTTGCTGATGTCCAATTCTTGGTAAGAGAATTATCACCAAGTAGGTCTAGACCAGTGTTCCTCAACCTTCCTAAACCTGCGACCCCTTAATACAGTTCCTCATGTTGTGGTGACCCCTGATGTATTTTCATTCACTGGACCAAATTTGGCACAAATACCTGATACACCCAAATTTTTAATAGTGGTGGGGTTGCGCAGGGGGATTGATCTTGTTATATGGGAGTTGTAGTTTCAGTGATGTATAGTTAACCTACAATCAAAGAGCATTCTGAACTCCACCAATGGTGGATTTGAACCAAACTTGGCACACAAAACACCCATAGCCAACAGAAAATACTGGAAGGGTTTGGTGGGCACTGACCTTGAGTTTTGGAGGAGTAGTTCACTTACATCCAGAAAGCCGTGTGGACTCAAACAATAATGGATATGGATCAAATTTGGCACAAATACTCAATATGCCCAAATGTGAACACTGGTGGAGTTTAGGGAAAATAGAACTTGACATTTGGGAGTTGTCCTTGCTGGGATTTACAGTTAACCTACCATCAAAGAGCATTCTGAAACCCACCAATGGTAGAATTGGACCAAACTTCCCACACAGAACCCCCATGACCATGATGGTCTTTGGCGACTCTTCTGACATCCCCTTGCGACCCACCCAGTGGTCCCGACCCCCAGGTTGAGAAACGCTGGTCTAGATCAAGGTATTTTACTTGAAATGGTATAATCCAGGCCTGTGGGGTTCCAGCCTAGTGGTCAGGGTCAGGCACCAGGGGTCCCAGGGGATCAGGGGCAGTTGAAGAGGATGAATAGGCAGATGGGTTTGGGTCTCCAAATGAGAGTTTGCAATGGGACGATGAATGGTTGGATGGGAGTGCAGATGAGCTCAATGTGGATTCCGTGGGAAAAGATTCTGAATCAGATTATGAAAGACCAGGTGGCTTTGGTTCTCAAGAAAGAGTTTCCACTCCTTTCCCAGATCAGCATTCCTTAGAAAGGGAGTTAACTGGTTCACATTCTGATAGTGAGCCAGCTGTGTCAGCTAACGAGCCGGTGTTTGATAGAAGGGGGAGCATCCGGTATTCTAGGAGTTCATGGAGCCTGGGAAAGGGGGTGAGATGGATACCTCGAGATTAGCTTGCTGATTGAACTTCTAGTCAGATCTGAAGCCATGTTTAGCTTGATCTTGTCTCTCTGCCAAGTTCTAGTGAGGCCGTTGGAGCGGCCTGGTCTTCCAGCTCAAGTTCGCCACCGTTGTGGTTTGTTTCAAGTACCACTTTTGACTGCAGGAGCAGTCTGCCTTGTCTTTTGGGACTTAAGCAATTTGGGCTTAAGTCCCAAAATCTACAAAATCTACAAAACCTTTTGGACTATTTTGGATTGCTTTATTACTACTTCTTTGGTTTACTATTCTTCATTTATTCTAAATAAAGGAACATTTATTGCGTCTGCCTGTGTGTGTGTGATCTGGGGGCTGGCCAAGTTCTGAGGTGCAACAAGGCCTCACTGACACTGGTCAGTTAATCTGGGACCAGTGTGAACCAGAAATGCTCTGGACAGATGCCAGGGGCAGCCAAAAACACTGTCCCAAAGCTGCAATTGGTTAGGGGTGTCAGAGTTCAGCTGGTCTAGCCAGGCCAAAATTGCCTTTAAGTCATTTCCCACTTATGGCAACAGTTGAACATATCTTGGGGTTTTCTGGAGCTGAGAGTGTGTGGCCCATTCAAAATTGCCAGTAGATTTCTATGGCTGAACAGAAGACCATGAGCAGTGGTCTCCAGAGTCATAGTCAAATGCTCAAACTACTACACCATGCTGGGCTAAAGATGGAAATTGATGTTATTGGTTAGACAAAGTACTTTCCTCATATATATATCTGCCCAGACCTTGAGATCTTTTTTAGAGATGCTTCTGTGAATGTGTTGGCCAAATGAGATGTGATAGGTGGCTACTAAGGAGAAGGACTCCATTCTCTGTGGTAGCAACATGGTTGTGGAGGCTCTCTCCAGGGGATACAGCTACTCTGTATTCCAGATAGTTCTGTGACTAGTTTTATTGTTATTAGATTTCTTTTATTTAGATGTATGATATATTATCCAGATACCTTTGGTCACGTGGTTGCACAGTAATACAGTGAATTAAAAAAATGAGTGCTGGGATCTGGGACTGGAAAACCAGAATTCCAATGGTATCTGAGATGTAGAGTCGCTGGAGAATTTGGTTAACTCACTACCTTCCAGCTTTAGCATCTTGATTTGAAACTTACTAAACCATAACTAAACAGGAACAACAAGCATAAGCTCTCAAAAGGTTATTGTGGGAAGCTGCAAGATAATTATAACATTATTGTGTGTATAGAAAACACTGCTGAAATACGTTGCCAGCATAATCACTGCTATAGGATTTTGTTGCTTGTTCATTCCATAAGGGATTTTTTTTAAAAAAATTGATTTCATTCTATATACACTATTACACTTTTCTGTAAGTGGATAGCTTGTGGGTTTGGGGCCCAAAGTTTCAATGCCTCACTCTTGTAATTTTAGTTTCCAATGGGCAATTTTTCTCTCAACCACAATCATAGGCTCTAATTTCTTCTAGTTCCCCCTTTTCTCCTCCTTTAAAAATAAATGGCTCAATGCACATACAAAACTGATGCATCTTGCTAGAAGGTGCAAGGGTAGATCAGCAGTTTATGTCAGTTTCACATAGAAACAGGCCAGGATTACCCATAAGGCCAACCTAGGCCATGGTCTAGGGATGCAAGCCGAGGGGGGCAGATCACGGACCAAAAAAATATATGAAAATGTTGAAACAAATAAAAACGCAATGCACATGGAGATGAGGAAGGAAGGATACCGGAGGTCCTCCTTTTCGCCGGCGCCCCTTCCCCTTCCTGAATACCAGCTCCTGCCTCTGCTATTGTTGCACAAACGGCATATGCCACTGTTTTACTTGAATCAGCTTTGCTCTGATTAGTATGTTTTTATGCAATTTTATGTGTCTGTAAATGATTGTTATGGTATTTTTAGGGTGTTTTTAGAATGTTTTATCTCGATGTGTTTTATATGTTTGGAAACCGCCCTGAGCCTCGGGAAGGGCGGTTTAGCAAATTGAAATAATAAATCAATATAAATAAATAATATGCGCAGGGGCTCTCCATACTGGCATCGACGTTGACAAGAGGAACAATTAACTCCCTCGACAGCATCCACTTGCTGGCTCCTTCATTGCAAGTACAGGAAACTCATTTGTGTAGTCTACGCATGCCCTAACACCATGAAAGCTGGTATTCCTCCTCCAACACAAGGAGGAGACTCCTCCTTACTGGAGAGAGATGCGCAACTGCCGGCTACGGAACATGCGCAAACCCCAGTACAGGAGAGAAGCCCAACGCTACAAGCCCCAGTATTGGGGAGAAGCACAACATCGGTACAGCTGCTGACTACAACACATGCACAATCCCCGATACCGGGTAGGAGCCAAGTGCCTCAAGCCCCGGCATCAGGGAGGAGGCTCCTCTCCCCATGACTGCATCCATAGTGCCTGCCGAGAGGGAAACTCCTGTGGCGGACCTAGTGGGGCCACACTGGGAGAGCTGGATACGGGGCCCTAAGGGGGACGAGCGGATGAAAGGATGTGTGTGTGTGGGGGGGGGGGTGCAGTAGAGGTTGGCTTAAAGAGGGCGTAATTCCAAAGTGTGGCCTAGGGCGCAAAAAGGTGTTAATCCGGGCCTGCATAGAAAACCTAAAGATTCCTAGGGATACAAAGAAAAAAAAGAATTTTGCAGCTATTCCATGTTTCCTTTTTTAGTTGATCTTTTCTTTCTCTCTCTGTAAAAAGGCCAAATGCAGCTGTTGGGAAATCAAAGAAGGTTGTTGGTGGTTTTGTTGTGTACCTTCATGTGATTAGTAATTTATGAAGACGCAAAATCGAACCTATTTTAGGATTTTCTTGGCAAGATTTGTTCAGATGTGTTGTCCTCTTTGCCTTCTACTGTGGCTGAGTGTGACTTGTTTATGGTTACCAACTGGGTTTCCATGGTTGAGCAGAGATTCAAATGCTGGACTCTAGACTTGTAATCTGGTGCTCAAATAATGTTGGCTCTCCCATGAGGGTTACCGATTGAATATACCAATGTTGTTCATCAACCATGTAAAATTTTGTGACTCAAGCACAAGTTTCAGGAATTTATATTTTCAGCTTTAAAGGAAATAGGAGGCAAGGAATGGTAAAATGTTAAATATCTACTTTTAGAGTCACTATTTTTCAAGTTGCAATCATTTCCATTGAACTCAGCAGTTAAGTTAGCACAATAACGCCTATTTTTCAGATGGGATATGGCTCCAGCTTTGGTGGCTCATGCTTCTCTGGACATTGCCTGGAAACTGTGGCTACAAATCTTGAAATATCAAGATTCTTTGTCTCGCCCACCAATGTCTGGTATGAGACGGTAGGTCTCTGATCGACTCACGATACAAAAGCTGGAAACCCATTTAGTAAGGAGTCCTGTGCAGACCTTAGAACCAGCTTCTAGATATTAATTATGATAACAGGATTTTTCTAAATTAAGTCCAACCATGTGACTTGTTTTTTTTCAATGTCATTTAGTATAATTTCATGAAAGAAGATAGGAGGAACAAGAAGAGGAATCCTAAGGGATACTGCCTGAGTATGATTTTCAACTCTTCATATGGATTTTATTACTGCCGATTAGCTATTTCTTTCCAATCACAGCTCTGGTCACCAGCAACCTAATCATATGGACCCTTCCCCACATGTCATTTCACCGGACTCCAACACAGGAGCCTTTCTGTATTAGGAGGGAAGTGTCCTATGGTGCTTCCATCCCTATTGGGAGCGGGACTTCAACAGGAAGCCTAGCAATGTCATGTGATGAGCAGCGTGCCCATCCATCACTGGGCTATCTCTTTAACATCCTAGGACACTAAAAAAGGTAAGTGTGATGAGGTCCTTATCTTCCCTTTGAGCATTTTCTTGTTGGTCTCTCCTGATATAAGAAACACCAGAAAGAGAACTGGATTTAGACAGCAAGTGGGGAGAATAATGGGGGTTTAAACCAGATAAAACTGTGCATGAGAAATAAAGAATACTCATTCATTTTACTATCCTGAACCACTAAGAAGTGAGATTTTTCACTTCTTGGGATTCTTGCAGAATACTAAATGTTCGTGTTTTTCAGGATAGCTGCTGAGACCATTTTCCGCTTTCCCCCCTTTCTGTCAGTTTTGCTCTTTGCACTTGCTCAGTAAGTGATTTTGGCAGCAGCTGTTTACCTTGACTGTTGTAAGTAAACACACACAGCTACAGTAGAATCACCCACAGTAGAAGCCCATTCATCCCAAATCAAACTTTACTGCATTGTTTACTGCAGAAACACAGTGATCATCCAGAGAGGCCCTGCTCTCGGTCCCGCCTTCTTTGCAGGCGTGACTGGCGGGGACGGGAGAGAGGGCCTTTTCAGTGGTAGCTCCTCGGCTTTGGAACACCCTCCCTAGAGACATCAGATTGGCCCCCTCCCTCCTGACATTTCGCATTGGCTGTTTGAGCAGGCATTTGCTGATGAAATATAATGGTTTAATTAGATATATGGAATTACAACGATGTGACGGAAAGTGATTTCAACATGATGCTGAGACTGTAATTGTGTGTTTTAACTGTTAATTTGTTGTTATATGGTTATCTTTTGGTTTGTTTGCTTGTGGTGTATTGGAGGGCAGAGAGACTGCCTTGTGTAAACCGTCCCGAGTCGTCTTCGGGCTGAGAGGGGCGGTATAGAAATGTGACAAATAAATAAATAAATAAATGTTAACCCCAAATTAAAGATCTGTTTTTCTCGAGCCCTCCTTCACCACTTTCACAATGGCAATGCTGCAAAAAACAAAAAACAAAAACCCTCACAAGGTTTCAGATAGATAGAAAAAAGAAAGGGGAAGATTTTTGGTATCTGTGGGAGATACTTTTCTAAGTAAGATACGCCTTTACCTATAATAAGAAAAACCTTGGGATTCATTTTAATAATTTACACCATACTATACCATACAGGATATTCTTCCCCTTGAGTGATACCCATCAGCTCCTATTCCTTCATGCTGACATTTCCTCCAAAAACCTTACTTCACTTTAAAGATGGCCAATAAATCCCTAGGTGCACAACAGCCTTCCTTTGAACGTGAACACAGAAATTTAGCATTTGTCTTTGAAAAGCCTGAGCACATAAATAGCTCCTGCCCGCACATATATATACATCAAGACTATTCACTGGAACCCCTTCCATACCCCACTGTTATTCATAAGAGCAATACAAGTTTGTCATACTTAAATCCCATTCAAACCCATTTCTATTAATCAATGAGCTAGAGGAAGATAAGATGAATCCCAGATGTCATTTGATGGTGATAGCGAGATCAAGTTACTCGGGACAAGAAAGGTTCAAGCTTTTAAAATGTTGCTCAAAAGGTTAAATATTAAGATCTTATCAAGGTTTTATAATAGAAAAGGGCCTTTAATGGGGCCTTTAAAGCCATTTATAATATACACATACTTGTATATTTCAAGTTCCAAGAGAGATTAATTTTATATCAGCTCTGGAAAGAATAGGGAGGAAGGAGCTATTTTAATGCAGTGTCTCACATAACAGCTTGAGCGAAGCCAATGATCTTTTAATTCTATTTTAGGCCTTCTTGGTAAATAGATATACAATTCTAAGGCAGATACAGAATTGGTTTAAGACCAATAGTGACTCCAGAAATCATTATCATTCTCTGGGCAGGAAAAACAAAATAGTAAGATAGAAGCATTTGGCACGCTCCTTGATTCCTTGAAAACTCTCCATATTCTAGAACAGGCATGGGCAAACTTCATCCCTCCAGGTGTTTTGTACTTCAACCTCCGGTGGGCTGTTAGGAATTGTGAGAGTTGAAGTCCAAAACACCTGGAGGGCTGAAGTTTGCCAATGTGTGTTCTAGAACAGTGTTTTTCCAACCTTTTTTGAGTCACGGCACACTTTTTACATTTACAAAATCCTGGGGCACACCACCAACCAAAATGACACAAAATGACACTCTAACACAGTAATACATATAGTTAATATGTTTTTAAATGTATTTATATACTCAGTGTGAAACCTGGGCCTGTTTCGATGAACACAACAGTACAGTTTTGGCCACAAAACATACTAATACTAACCCAAGGAGGGACCATCAGTCCAAGACTTGATTTTGTCATTTGGGAGTTGTACTTGCTGGGAGTTATAGTTCACTCGCAATCAAAGAGCATCCTGAACTCTTGCAACAATGAAATTGAACCAAACTTGGCATACTGAACTCTCATTACCAACAGAAAGTACTGAAAGGGTTTGCTTGGGAATTGACCTTGAGTTTGGAAGTTGTAGTTCACCTACACCCAGAGAGCACTGTGGACTCAAACAATGTTATGTTATGTTGTTGTTTGTTCTCTATCCAGAATCACAATGTTGGAACTCACTACTTTAAGGTCCCTAAAACAGGCATGGGAAAACTTCGGCCCTCTGGGTGCTTTGGACTTCAACTCCCACCATTCCTAACAGCCTGAGGCCCTTTCCTGCTTAATTGGCGGGGGGGGGGGAGGAAAAGGGCCTGAGGCTGCTAGGAATGGTGGAAGTTGGAGTCCAAAACACCTGGAAGGTCCAAGTTTGCCCATGCCAGCTTTCGACAGAGACCTCTTCCTCCCCCTTCGTGCCCTTTCTTCCCCCTCCTGCCAAACACTTACTTTTTCTTTTCCACTCGGGCTCCCTTCTTCCCAGCCTCGCTGTGCTTGCTTTGCCTCATTTTGCTCACACTGCTGCTTCTGCCGCCATTTTGATCTGAGGGGGCAGCATGAGCATGTTCAGGGGGGGAGGAGGGGAGGGAGGAAGACATGGGGAGAGTCTGCGCAGTAGCAAGTCAAAGCAAGCAGAGCGAGGCTGGGAAGAAGGGAGCCCGAGTGGAGAAGAAAAAGTAAGTGTTCAGCAGGAGGGGGAAGAAAGGGTATTGGAGGTTCCACTGCACACCTGATGATTGCTCACGGTACACTGGTTGGGAAACACTGTTCTAGAATATGGAGAATTTGCAAGGAATCAAGGAGGATGCCAAAATTTTCTATCTTACTATGTTGTTTTTCATGTCCAGAAGCAATTACCCCACCAAAAATTTGAATGAACTCAGCACCTACTTCAAGAAAGAGTGCTCAGGAATCTAATTTTCTTTGAAACATGGGATTTTGCAGAAAGACAAACCTAGAACTTACAAGAGTTTATTCTTTGGACTACAGCAATGCTGTCTGAGAGATTTTGGGATCTGCAGTCCAAAGAATAACTTTTCCAGCTAGGGTTCCCATATGTCCCTTATTCTAAGGGACGTCCCTTATTTTGGCCCTAAAATTTGTGTCCCTTATTTTCAGGCCCTGTCCCTTATTTTTGACTAGCAGGACAGGACTGGGTGGGGTTGACCAGAGGAAGGTGCGTGCTGTGGTTTCCATGGCAATGCCTGCCTGGGAATTCCAACTCGCAGGGCAGCCTGCATCCCTGTTGGAAGGAAGAGGCGATACAGGACTAGTAGACTAATTAACCGTTACCCAAGGGGAATGTTGGATCATGTTGGATAAAGATAGTTTCTGGTTGCTTGAGAGTTACTCTTAAAATAGGCCTAGCTGTGCATCCCAATACTATACAATGCTGTGTATCCCATACTATACTATACCATTAACTATTGACAAAATAATCATGAAGATGTACTGTCTTATAAAATTTATTTTATTTTAATGTTTAGACAGTGCACTTTTAAAGTCAGCAAAGTCAAGTACTAAATACAGATGGAGAAAATTAGGTAGCTCTAATAGTGTTTTTTCTGCATGACAAAGCATGCAGAAACATACCATGTACTGTTAAGAGGGTATAAGTCAGTTTCTTTTGTGAGTTTCAATCATTATCTAATTCTGTTAATAAAACCATTTCTATCTAATGTTTGAGTTTCAAGTTTTTAATGAAGTGTCCCTTATTTTTGTGAAAAATCCCATAAATGTCCCTTATTTCTTATATCAAAAAATGGCAACCCTATTTCCAGCTCACTCCAATTGGAAGAGGAAGGCACATTATGCTCCAGTTTTCTCTTGTGTTGGAGAGAATAGTTTTCCCGTCGTATCTTTGCTTCTGTGGTAATGTGCAAAGACAGAATGATTTACAAGATGAGGACACTACCTGTTCACACAGCTTTGCTGGATATAGTAATAGCTGTATAGGGTCTTACTCTCATTTTAAAATTACCTGGAGTGTGAAGGGCAGGTGGAGAGGTTTTGGCTCCAGGATGCAATAGAGTTCACTAGCCTAGACCATCTGGTTTGTCTTATGAAAATTAATTCTTTAAAACTGCATTACGGACGGTGCTGAACCTGGGAAAGGAGTTGTACCAGATGGCCTCTGACTTTCAGACCTTACGAAAGCAAAATAAAAAGGTATAATCTTAGTATTCGAAAGCATAGAAATTCAGGCCATGTGATGGTTGAATGGTTATGATCACAGATGAACACATGTACACGTTATTTCTAGGAGGAGGGAACTGGTGACTTCTTGTCCCTAAAAATAGAACACATTTGGCAGCTAAAGGTGAATCTCCAGGAAAGCAAGGGCTAAAAGAACAGCTTTTAAAATCCATCTTTTATGGGTCTACAATATGGCAGAGAAATCAGCTTTAGAAACTCCATTCAGCCAAGAAATGTGTGAGTCACTTTTTAAGATTTTGTTTACTTTTCATACCAAAGGGTATATAATAACATAGCAACTTATAAAAATGTGTCTTTTTATTTTACTACATTTCAAGGTCATTTTCCAAGAAACAACAAAGGGTGTTTTTTCTCTCCAAAGTTCCAGAATGGTTTCAGACATACTTGGTTGCCTCCCCCCTGAGTTTCTACCACAATTCAGAACACAAATAGATTTTTTCTTGCAGCCAAAACAGGAATTTCCTGGCTGGATCCTGCAGCCACTTAAGGAATAAGACTTGGCTGGCAGCGGTGGTGGAGCAGTAAAATATGGATGTGCAGGAACTCATCATGACAATTTGTATTATACCCCTGCCCCCAAAAGTGGCAGCAATGATATGTATAGTATCCAAGAATAAGCTGCATTAAACTCAGTGGTTGTTTATCTCTAGATGTATACTGTATGTGCATCCTGGAAAACTGAGCTTTAGCAACAGATCCTGAGCTGAGCGTAACACCACTAGTAGTTAGCTTCTCATTAGAAGTGCAGGCACTCTAGCAAATGAGGGTCCTTCCACACAGCCATATAACCCAGAATATCAAGGCAGAAAATCCCACAATATCTGCTTTGAACTGGAGGCCCTTCCACACAGTCCTATATCCCAGAATATCAAGGCAGGAAATCTCACATTATTTTATTTATTTACTTTATTTATATTCCGCTCTTCTCACCCCGAAGGGGACTCAGAGCGGATTATAGTGCACATACTTGCAGAAAATCCCTGCAGTTCAACATATGACATATAAACATGTGACCTTTATCCAAATAAAGTACAGTACATACATTTTTGACATATTATACATATATAGACAAACAAAGGCAAACTTTATGGCCACCAGGGGGAGCTGATGCACTCCTCATCTTTGTTGTTTCTTCCGCATTCCTCAGCCATTCTTTATGGCCTCATAAATCAGTCAAAATTTGCCTCCCCACTTTAATGTGGTACTTTTCTCTCCTACTTGACAAATGTAACTGTCTTTCAGGCTGCAAAGGTCGGCAGCAGGCTACACTTAAGGTCGAGAACCCACCTCGACCCGGGCAGGCCTCAAACTCATGACCTACTGGTCAGAGAGATCTTATGCAGCTGACACTTAGCCAGCTGTGCCACATTCCTGGTGCTGAGTGTGGACTCAGATAACCCAGTTCAATGCAGATATTGTGGGATTTTCTGCCTTGATATTCTGGGATATAGGGCTGTGGGTTATCTGAGTCCACACGGCCATATTTTCCAGTTCAAAGCAGAAAATGCGGGATTTTATTCAGCTGTGTGAAAGAGGCCTGAGTCCTTTGGTGTGAAATTGAAAGACTCACGGAGTCTTTGATTATTTTCCATATTCTTCTCTTTTCAAAATAATAACAGTTATTCTAGAGAGTAGGCATGGTTTAGAACCCAAAAATAGGAAATCAAAAATCTAATGGGGTGGGGTGGGGGGATTTTTTTTGATTAGTAATAGAAAGACAAAAAAAATTTCCAAAAATTTCTAAAATGTAACTTAATTACTAACGAAATTCGTTAGTAGTTCGTATGCCAGCGCATGCACATTCCAGATGGTTTTGGCCTACAACTGGTAAATTGGCTGGGATTTCTGGGAGCTGTAGGCCAAAACTTGAATAAATCACACTGAATTCTAGATGGGACTCTCCAAATAGGAAGGAGGGAGGGGGGTATACTATTCTTGGAAGCAGCAAACAAAAGGAGGAGGAGGCCCCCCCTCGCTCCTCGCTGCCTCTCTCTCACCCCGATCCTGAGGGAGCGAGGGCCCAAGTTTGCCCAGGCTGAGAGGAAAAGGAAGAGGCCTGAGGCTGTGAGGAATGGTGTGAGTTGAAGTCCAAAACACCTGGAGGGCTGAAGTTGGCCCGTGCGGTGGGGCAAGACAGAGCAACGGGGAAGAGAAGGGAGGGGGGAGAAGCCACCAGGAAAGAGGAGGGGGCAGAGAAGCATGTGAGAGAGCGCAGGGAGAGAAAGGAGGAGAAGCGTGTGTGTGTGTGTGAAGTTGGCCCGTGCGGGGGGGCAAGACAGAGCAACGGGGAAGAGACGGGAGGGGGAGAAGCCACCAGGAAAGAGGAGGGGGCAGAGAAGCATGTGAGAGAGCGCAGGGGAGAGAAAGGAGGAGAAGCGTGTGTGTGTGTGTGTGAGTTGGCCCGGCAGTGGGGCAAGACAGAGAGTCCCCGCAGAAGACAAGAGCCTGAAAGCCAAGCCCAAGCCGGCCAAGAGCACCAAGGCCAAGACGACCAAGGCGGCGCCCAGAAGGAAGTGAGTCAGCCCGCTCTTCCTCAGGACCCCAAACCACCGCCGCCACGAGGAAGAGAGAGCAGAGGGGGGAAGGGAGGAGAAGCGTAGAGGACTACACTTTCCAGAATGCCTAGCAGCAGCGTCACTTCCAGTTCCCCATAGAAATGCGGGAAAATGAAAGAAGATGAATGAAGGCGGGAAGGAAATGAGGGGGAGAAGACAGGGAGAAGTGAGTAGTACAATAATTAAGAATTAATTACGATCATAACGCAAATTGTTGGCCTCAAGGACCGTAAAAGAAAGTCTACTTCCTGGTTAGCTGCCGTGATGCGTATAAACTAGAAAGTCCCATTACATACGAATCACTTACGATTTCTTTTAATTTTCATAACTTTTTTCTCATGCCTACTAGAGAGCCTTGATAGAGACTTAGGGCCCTTCCAAACAGTCCCTTTATCCCAGGATGTGATCCCAGGTATTCTGTTTATCCCAGATTATACAGCAGTGTGAACTCATATAATCTAGTTAAAAGCAGAAAACCTGGGATCAGATCCTGGAATATAGGGCCTGTCTGAAATTCATCTAATTTAGCAAGGAAGGGCTGCTCATTCTCCTGACATTCTAGCAAATGATCTTATTGCTCTTGCTTTGAATAAAGTCTTCAGAGATGGATGTTTTCAAATTGTCTTTTCATTGGAGTGTATTAATAGGATCATTCCCTCAATTGTGGTTTATTATTTATAACAAACGGTGCTTTCATTTGCTCCTTATCTCTAATCTGATTGCAGTCTGCCTTGAGTGGTATGACGATATCGGAACTAGTGGCTGAACTCTGGTTGTAACGGCATGTGAATGTAACAGTTAATGTTTTTATTGATGATTTTATAATTTTGTACTAATTGTTTTTATTGATTGTAATTTGTATAGCATCACTGATGCATTGTGGGAGAAGGGTGGGGTAGAAATAAAGTAAATAAATAAATTGAGTGCCGATTTGGGGAGAAAAGACCGAATTAAATCAACTAAAATACAGCAGGTGCTTGGTATCCACTAGCAATGATATGTACAGTATCTGACAATAAGAGGTTTGCTTCCAGGAGCCTCCATGAATATCAAATCCATAGATATGAGGACAGGTCAATAAGTCTGTGACTTTTTGAATGTCCCGCCTCTTAGCTGAAAGGACAACACTGCTCCTGTCAACAGGCATTTGTCATTTGACTCCTGTCAATATTTGAACAAGCTGTGTCATTTTGTTTGTGTTTGACAGCCATTGATAGCAGACTACTGCGTGATTTGAGGAGAAAATGAAAAAAATTGAATTTCGTGTGCATTATTTTTTTGCGGAAAAAACCCATCACTCAAACCAAGGCTAAGCTTGGTAAATACTATGGGGACTCTGCACCATCAATTTCAATGGTAAAAAGGTGGTTTACTGAATTTCATTGTGGCCGTACAAGCATGGAAGATGCCAAACATTCTGGATGCCCAGTTGAGGTCTCTACACCCAAAACAATTGAAAACATTCACAATATGGTGTTGGCCGATCAGAGATTGAATGTGCGAGAGATTGTGGAAGCCATAGGCATCTCACATGGCTCAGTGGTTTCAATTTTAAATTCTCATTTGGATGTGAGAAAGCTTCCGCAAGATGGATGCCGCATTTGCTCACAAGGCAGGACAATGCAAGGGTGCACACATGTGCAGTTTCCATGGCAACAATCCATGAATTGGGATATGAATTGCTCCCTCATCCACCCTATTCTCTGGATTTAGCCCCAAGTGACTATTTCTTGTTTCCAAACCTGAAGAAATGGCTCGGCGGAAAGAGATTTGACTCCCAACAATGAAATCAGCTCACAAACAAATACCTATTTTGATGACCTTGACAAATCTTATTTTTTTGGAAGGGACAAAAATACTGGAGTAACGTTGGACAAAGTGTATAGAGCTCAAAGGAGACTACGTTGAAAAAAAATGATTTTTTATCCAAAAACCTGTGTTTCATCCAAAAAGTCAAGGACTTATTGACACGCCCTGGTACTCAAACTCCATTACATACTATCACATAGTAAATTGGTGTCTCTTGTATCCAATGGCAAAATCAAAGATTCGATTTAGGAAGTTTTTTTAATGGATGGAATGCTTTAAAGCAATGGGTACAGCACCAGGCAGGATCAACCTCTTATTCTAATCCAGATAGTTAGAAACTAACTAATACTATTCACTGGTTTTCCTAATATGTGTTCAACCACAGCATGACACACAAGATTTTGGCAGCTGGTGCTTTTTGTATCATCAAAGTAAAATTGTGATGATAGGAACCGGGCTGGTACAAAAAAAGTAACAACACTAATTCATTGCTCATGCCTATCATGTACATCTAGCTCTGTGTGTGGTTTTACTTAAATTGGGATTTCTTAGTAGCCCCAGCTATGTTTTACATGCTCCTCAGTCTATGCTGCAGAATCAGTAGTAGCAGAGAACTCTCAAGCAGAACACAGTGGCCCCTTGTCTAATTAATAGTTTATAGTTAGATAGACATATATTCTGGCATTACATCATAAGAATGACTCAACTCCTTAAAGAATTTTTTTTACATATTTCAATGCAGTGCCAAAAAGTGTAGTGCGTAAACATTGGGCTCAACTTTGGGAGGGGGGAGCCTGCCTCTTCCCAAAAGTGGGAATAATTTTGAAGAAGCACTACCAATTCAATCTGTTCCAGTGGTTCCCAGCCTTCGTTCTTCCACATGTTTTGGACTTCAGCTCCCATAATTTCTGAACATTGGTGAAATTAGCTTGGACCTTTGGGAATTGAGGTCCAAAGTATCTGGAGAAGATAAGATTGAGGATCACTACTTGAAGATTTATAATTGACGGCGTAATATTTTTTACACATCTGCCAAGTAAATCTAACCAAGCAAAAGATGGTAGAGCCTTCAAGGGAGCTCGTTCCCTAAAACCAACCAAAGTTCAGAACTATAGAACAGAAAGAGTATAAAAAGAACTAGCTCAACATTCAATGCCACCAAGTCATTAAGAAAGTTTGGGATCTGAGAGGATACTGGGGCTTATAATTTCAGACCTCATACTCGCCACCCAAACTTCCTACAAAATTGCCAAGCTAAGCTTTCTTAGGTGACTGGCTAGGATACATAGACCTAGTTGACCTGTAACCAAAATTATATCTTATACACATAAGATACATTAGGATACATTCCTGACTTAATGACCCAAGAGTGTCACTCTTGTAAAAGAGGATTGCATATTGTTTGATACTTTTTTAGGATACATAAACTGTCAAGTAACTCATTATTCTGTTTTCCTGGTGTTAGCACTCCAGCTACCATTATATAGCTGTTAGGACTTTTTTTCCTATCTTGAGCAAGACTATTTGGTATTGAACCAGCTACTGGTGCTATAATGCACTGGCAATTTATACCTGCTCACGTTCTGCCCAGCCAAAAAGCAATTTTGGGATCTATTCTCACCTAAGAGTAGTTTTAGACTATCTCGGCATTACTTCGCAAACGAAGACTCTTATGAAGGACTCATCCCACGCTTTTTACAAGTGTGTTGATGACTAAAAAGGCCAATCTGAGATAGGCAAGTTCGGTTGCAGAAAGCACAGCTTAAAGTCTCTTTGGGTTATGTTGTTTCCAAGTTGCGGTTCTTTCTGCGTTGTCGTTTCTCTTCGAGACCCGTTCGGAGTGTCTTCTCGAAAGAGGCCGCAGCATTGTGGATAGTGCGTCTCCATGCCTCCCGATATGAGGCCAGGGTGGACCATTGTTGGTGATCAATCTGGCCGAGCCTGAGATGTTGTTTCAGGGAGTTCTTATATCTTTTTTTGGAGGCACCACTCTTGCGTTGACCCGTGGCGAGTTCACCATAGAGTAGTATCTTTGGGAGACGGTGGTCCTCCATCCTAGAGACATGCCCTGCCCAGCGCAGCTGTGTTCTCAATAGCATGGCCTCAATGCTGGTGATCCCTCCTTGCTCAAGGACAGCAACATTTGTCACATAGTCGGTCCAGTGTATATTTAGGATTGTGCAAAGACAGCGCTGATGAAAGCGTTCGAGGACTCGTAGGTGTTGGCGATACGTGACCCATGTTTCAGACCCATAGAGGACAATAGACAGGATGATAGCTCTGTACACACTTATTTTTGTGCTTTGCCTCAGGTGCTTGTTGCTCCAGACTCTTTTGGGAAGCCTTCCGAATGCACTATATGCATTTGCTAATCTGTGATCTATCTCTTTGTCAGTCTTGGCATCAGAAGAGATGATGCTTCCCAGGTAGGTGAACTGCTGAATGGACTTAAGCACAGATGTGCCTATGCTGATGTGGGGATGGTGGTGTTCTTCCTGTGGTGCGGGCTGGTAGAGGATTTCCATTTTCTTCAGGCTGACTTCCAGCCCAAACAGCTCTGCAGCTGCTGCAAAGCAGGATGTTAGGTGCTGCAGGGCTGCTTCTGAATGGGCAACAAGGGCAGCACCATCAGCAAAAAGCAGCTCACAGACTAGATAGTTTAGAGTCTTCGTGCAAGCCCTCAGACGGCTTAAGTTGAACAAGCTACCATCAGTATGTTAGTGTATATATATGCCGTCTTCTTCTTTGAGGTCTGCCGTAGCCCTTTGGAGCACCATGCTGAAGAACATTGTAAATAGGATTGGTGCAAGAACACAACCTTGTTTCACTCATACTTTTATACTGATTCAGGCCACCTACCTTCCCTTCCAGAGGCTTCCTATGTTATAGTGCTGCTAATCTTTCTGTTGCACTGACATGGCAATGATTAATTGGGGCACCTTCCACACAATACTAAATGAACAAGAAAAATAGCTCCCTGTGTAAGTGTGTTCCTCTTTTCTGATTATAATTTTGTACAAAGACAGATGGGAATGCTACCTCCCTTTTCAACATCACAGACATCCTGGGATTATTTGATCTCAGCACAGATAATTGCTGTCAGTAAAAGTCACAGTGAAGGACAACCACAACGAACTTGCTCCTTTGTCCTCTTGTTGCCTGAGGCAGTTAAATACTGCGGAGGAGGGTAAACTAGTGGTAATGGTGCAGAGGAGTAGCCAAGAGGCTCTCATGGGCTTGCTGTTAGGAAGAATAAAATAGCTGCTTCATTGAACAGATGTTGAAGGACAGTGTTGAGAGGTTGAAATATGGAGTTTGGCAGGCTTTTTCTCTTTCTAAAGTAGCCTGCTTCTCTCAGATGCACCAAAAGTTGATGATCTATCAACTGTACTGAAGTGAAATTCAGCATCTAATCCAGTCATGGAACATGGAAGAGAGCATCTTGTGCCTTCACTATAGCTTCCAAAGTATGTCTTCCTATTGGCTTGTAACCCATAGCAACTATCAAAATCAGTAGGTGGCAAAGGTAGCTGAATGCTTCCTATAGTTGTTAATTGCCATCAAGTTGACTTCAACTTATGGACTCCCTATAAAATAGAAAGACACTCAATCAAGGACGTCACATGGCCTCAAGCCTACCAAGGCTTGAGCCTTGGTAGACTTGAGGCCATGTGACGTCCTTGATTGAGTCCACTCACCAGTAATAATGTCGTCCTTTTTCCCTTTGCCTTCTACCTGACCAAATATTATTGTCTTTCTAGTGAATTATGTCTTTTCATTCACTTTTCTAGTGAATTATGTCTAACTATGACAGCCTCAGTTTACTCATCTTGGCTTTTAGAAATAATTTAAGCGTGATCTGTTTTAAGTGCCATTTATTTGTTTTTTTAGCAGTCCACGTAGAACTCTTCTCCAACATCACATTTCAAATGAGTTTATATTATTCTTGTTATCTTTGTTCATTGTCTAGCTTTTACAATCATACACAGAAATTGCAAATACTGTGTCATGGACCATATAATTAAGGACTCTAATACTAACTCTTCTAGGTACATCTTTCTCCCTTCTTGTCTATGCCACCTGTGACGAACTGTCTATTTTTTAAAGGTCATTTTGTGTTTTGTTTTAAAAGGACGGCCATTTTTAGGTTGGCCATTTCCCAGAGAACATAAGAACATAAGAACATAAGAAGAGCCATGCTGAATCGGACCTCAGCCCATCTAGTCCAGCATTCTGTATCACACAGTGGCCCACCAGTTGTACACGGGGATCTCGAGCAGAAGGGAGGGCAAAACCCTGACCTGCTCCCGACCCCCCACAACCAGTACCCAGGGAAATCCTGCCTACCTCAACCAACTCCGAGGTGGCACTTGGATGTCCTTTTCAGTAACTACCGATACACTTGGTATCCATGAATCTGTCTAATCCTGCCTTGAAGTTGTCCAGGCTGACAGCTGTCACAACCTCTTCTGGAAGTGAGTTCCATAACCCAATGACCCTCTGGGTGATGTAATATTTCCCTTATTAGTCCTAATTTTCCTACCTTGGAGCTTCAGGAGTGCCCTCTAGTCCAAGTGTTTTGTGACAAAGAAAATAGTTTTTCTTTATTCACCTTTTCTATCCCATGCATGATTTTATACACTTCGATCAAGTCACCTCTTAAACGCCGTCTTTCAAGGCTGAAAAGACCAAGGCATTGCAACCTGGTTTCATAAGGGAGCCGCTCCACCCTTGGATCATTCTTGTTGCCCTTTTTCTGTACCTTTTCCAGTTCCGTTATATCCTTCTTAAGGTGCGGAGACCAGAATTGTACACAGTACTCCAGATGTGGCCTTACCATCGATTTGTAGAGAGGTAATACAACATTTGCTGACCTATTTTCCATTCCCTTTCTGATCATGCCTAGCATAGAATTTGCTTTTTTCACTGCTGCTGCGCACTGGGTTGACATCTTCATTGAGCTGTCCACCAAGACCCCAAGATCCCTTTCCTGGTTTGTCTCGGAAAGCTTTGACCCCATCAATTTGTAGGTGTAGTTGGGGTTCTTTGCCCCGATGTGCATGACTTTACACTTGTTTAGGTTAAAATGCATTTGCCACTTTGTTGCCCATTCACTCAATTTCGAGAGATCTTTCTGGAGCTCTTTACAATCAGTTTCATTTTTAACTACCCTGAACAATTTAGTGTCGTCTGCAAACTTTGCTACCTCAGAATTCACTCCTACATCCAGATCATTAATGAATAAATTCAAAAGTAACGGACCCAAAACTGAACCTTGGGGTACGCCACTTCTCACCTCTTTCCACCCAGAGAAATGTCCGTTTATTACCACCCTTTGTTTCCTACAGTTTAGCCAGGTTCCAATCCAGGACAAGACCTGTCCCCTGATTCCATGGCTGAAGAGCTTATTTAGAGCCTTTGGTGAGGGACTTTGTCAAAAGCCTTTTGAAAGTCAAGGTAAACAATATCGACTGGGTCCCCTTTATCTGTGTGTTTATTTACACCCTCAAAGAATTCTAACAAGTTAGTAAGACATGATTTGCCTTTGCAGAAACCATGTTGATTTTCCTTCAGCAATGCCTGTTCTTCTATGTGCTTAGTAATTTTTTTCTTTAATAATGGTTTCCATCACTTTGCCTGGAACTGAGGTTAGACTAACTGGCCTATAATTTCCTGGATCACCCTGATCCTTTCTTGAAGATCGGAGTTACATTTGCCTCCCTCCAGTCCTCGGGTACAGTGCCTGATCTTAGAGAAAGGTTATATATTTTGGCTAGAATTTCAGCAATTTCACACTTGAGTTCCTTAAGAACTCTGGGGTGGATGCCATCTGGCCCTGGTGATTTGTTGACATTTAGTTTAGTAAGGCATGTGAGAACATCTTCCTTGTTTATCTCTATCTGGTTTAATTCATTTAATTCCCTCCCTGAAAAAACTGACTCAGCTGCAGGCATATGTTGTCTGTCCTCCTGTGTGAAAACGGAGGCAAAGAAGTCATTTAGCCGCTCAGCAGTCTCCTTGTCTTCGCTGATTTTCCCTTTCTGACCATTGTCGTCGAGTGGCCCAACTGCTTTTCTAGTTGGGTTCCTGCTTCTGATGTACTTAAAGAAGTACATCAGAGAAGGCTGTGCTTGGAAGCAGCCTGGGGGAGGGTCAGAGAAGCCTGCTGATTGGCTGGAAGCCAGGGACAGAAAAGAATGTCCATTGGAAATTCAAAAATGACAGTTGGGAGTGGGATTCTGAGACAGTTAGGCAGTTAGTGAGGGAGTGGAACTCTGGCAAGGAGTCAGGGGGCAGTTGGTCTCAGGCAGAGAGACAATTAGCAGCTAGGTGCTGGTGTTAGGACTCTGAAATTGAGGACAGTCAGTTAGGTGAAGGAGAATAGGAAAAGGGAAGAACAGATAACACCTTAGCAAAGTATTATCTGGGGTATAAGTGCAAAGCAGTCTGTTTAAGCACAGTACTGTTTATCGTAACCACAAGCTCCAAACCCACATTGAAACCGTTACGCTATTGTGCCTGTGACCTCTCACAAGATCTCTAAATAAACTTTGTTATTCTTTGTTCCTTCACACTTGCCTCCCAGTGTCTCAATCCTAAATAAGAGGGGAAATCCCTGGATTGTGGCAGCGGTCTTAAAAGAGCCTTCCTCCACAATAATTTGGTGGCAACGTAATTCCCAGTCAGAAAGAACTAGCTCTACACACCACCTGCTTCTGTTTTACCTAATTTGAGTGTGAAGTATAACAAATATGATCATACATATGATAATCTAATCACATCTAGCTCTCCCTCCAGCACTCCTAATTAGAAAAACGCCCTGATTTTTTGCTGTCCTTTCCTATGAGAAGATGCAGTTCTATATTTTCTGTGAAAAGAGAAGATATTCTCCAGGTTTATATCCTAATACCACTACCACAGGCTCATCAACAAAATAGTAATTAAAGGTCAAGAATCCAGAAAATGAATATTTCAGAACATGCCAGAGTTCACATTTTTTTCTATTGGTTAAATTATTTTACCAATTGGCTAGAAATATTGTGCTCTTTGAAGTTCATGTTGTTTGGAGAAATGAACCAATGTGGGACCCGGTAGATTCTAAAGACTTATTCCAGTCATTTCAGTGGTCTCGAAGCAGCCTTGCTAAATAGTTGACAGCTTTGATAAATTAACTCTTATGGGCCCCAGGTAATTAATCCATAATTACACTAGAAAATGAGAAAGTATTAGTTATATCAACCCAAAATGCTCCATTAGCCATTACATTTGTAAACAAAAATATAGGATATGAAATAAGGATTTAAGAGTATTGTTTAAATAAACACACAGTACTTAAGAAGAATCAAAGAGACACAAAGCATTTTTTAAAAGAAGAGAATTCTATTGCTATTTCTTTTTTAGCTCATGTGTCTAGAGCAGCTTTCTTCAATCCAGTAAACTCCAGACATGATGGGCAACAGCCTCATCACCAAACACCATGGCCAGTGGGTGCAACTGGCAGAGGCTGATGGCAATTCAAAATATCAAAATTTTGAGGGTTCTAGGTTGGGGATTTAAAGAGTTGCCTTATTCTATCCATAGCACAGTCGGTCCCATAATAATTTCTTCTAAGTACAGAAATCCCTGCAGGATGTGAACTTGACATCATAAGCATGCTGATTACATACTACTTTTTAACCATTGAAATAGATGGTGCAGAGTCCCCATAGCATTTATCAAGCTTAGCCTTGGTTTGAGAGATGTTGTTCCCCCCGCAAAAAATACTGTTTAATGAGCACACTAAATTCATTTTTTCCATTTTCTCCTCAAATCACGTGGTAGTCTGCTATCAACGGCTGTCAAACACAAACTAAATGATGCAGCTTGTTCAAATTTTGACAGGAGTCAACTGACAGATGCCTGTTGACAGGAGCAGTGTTGCCCTTTCAGTTAAGAGGCGGGAAATTCAAAAAGTCACGGACTTATTGACCCGCCCTCATAGAACATATTAATCAAATCTGTGAATAATCAAATCCACCAATGTCAAAACCACAAATGTTGAAGGCTGACTGTACTGGCATTCTTAGTAACTGTGTGTCAGTAGTAATACTATCAGCCATTGGATATTTTACTCCCACGGAGAGGTTGCCGTCTGTAACCTCAGATCACATGCTCATGCCCAGATTTACAAACCCTCTGTTTTCTTGGATTTGGGAGGGAAGGGGTTATGGAAAATAAAGCCTAACCTATGGCTGCAGGCTAGAAACCAGAGTATAGGTGTCACACAGGGCAAGCTTAGGCAGCTGCTGCGTGGCTTACCCTTCTACAGTATCCCTTTGACTTTGTTTCTGGACAGAGATCTGTGAAGTTTTATTTTTAAGACAAATGTTTTCAGTCTCATAGCCAGAAGATTGAACCTATATCCTAAGAACAACATTTTGAAAAGGGAGAAAAAAATAGGCTTTGTACTGGAAAAGTTCATCAGTTCCTATAAAGATGGGCTTCAAGTTCGGTGTAATCCCAGTTTCCCAGCAGGGTGATCCAGCAATAACAAACTCGTGCAAAAAAAGCCCGGGCATCTTATAACACGCCACTTCCTTTCGGTGCTGGAAGTAGCGGAGAGCCGCAGGGCCAGCGTGCTGTGCCTGCTCTTGTGCAAACCAAAACAAAGCTGGGAGAGTAATTTGAAGCCCATCAGCTTTGGACAGTGTCTCTTTCTTTCCTCCCAGGTCATGTGCCACAGAGCTACGGCATATCTCTGAACAGACACAAATTAACCTCCTCCTCCCTTCAATGTCCTGGTGCAGCATAAGTGCCTCACAGCTGGAACGCAATCTACAAAGCAGCAGGCAGCTTTATATATCATATATTACTCTGGTTAATGTCAATCAGGACAACACATGTTCAGACTAAAGGAAGCCTTACAATGACAGGTATAAGTTCCAGTGAAATCCTGCAGACAATAAGGTGGCTTCAAGTAACTTCAATGAGCAGTAGAGCTTGGGAAAGTAACTTCTTTGGCTCTGGGGATCTTTGTCTAGAACAGGGGTGGGCAATTATTTTTTCCAAGGGGCCATACGAGAGCCAAAAAATATTATGGAGGGCCGCACCTAAAGGCTGAACTACATTCTAATCTACATATTTATTTATTTACCATATTTACTATATATTACACATCATTAATATTAGCATATTAATATATCAAGAAATATTCATATATTATTAGTATTAATATAATAATTATTATATTATAGTATATATATATAGACAACAACAACAACAAAACTTTATTACGGTCACTGGCCAGCACAAAGCGGGCACAAGCACCCTAAGAGGGGGAGAACAGCTCCCCAGTAACTCTCCTTGGAGTTGGAGCCAAGATGGCGTCAGCATCTATATATAGACATTATAATATATTGAAATTATAATATAATATAACATTATTTTATTAGATTATTTACTATATTATAATATTATTATAATAAAATTATTATAGAATAATAAAAACACACTAAAATAAAATGAAATTCAAGAAGACAAGGTGCGAACCAAGATAGAGGCTGACACCCTCAAGAGAGGAAGGATCCTGGCTTTGCCTTGATCCCTTTCCATTGAGCGCCGCATTGAGGGGCCCCACTGCAGGGGGTTCACAAAGCAAGCCCCCCAGACCCTCCCCTGGGGCAAAGGGAGCAGAGGAGGAGCCATGGGCTGGAAGCAAAAGGGAGCCTTTGGAAATCAGGAAGGACGGGAAAGACAGTGCAGGAGCGTTGAGGTGGTCCTCAAGGGCCCCTCCATTGTGCCTCAACCATGAAAGGAATGCCCTCCCATTTCCTCCTGAAATCCAGCCAGCATCCCCCTCCCATCCTTCCGTCCTTCCGTCCTTCCATCCTTCCTTCCTTTTGTGGGGACTCTCAAGCACCAAGGAATAATACCCTTTTTGCAGGAACTAGTTGTTTCTCACCAAGTGGACTTCTCCATTTTGTACCTCTTGTTCCAAAGTTGTCGGCCACTAAAGATAAGATTGGCAGGAGAGTATTGTTTCCTCTCATTCAGAAAATAGAGGCGAAAAGGAAAAAAAAAGAAAAGAAAAGAGGAAGGATCCCAAGATGGAATGGCCCAGAGGATGGCAATGCGGACCCAGCCGTCGCCGCAGCAGAGCAGAGCAGAGCAGAGCAGCAGACGATCAGAGGCTGCAGGCCTCCGCCCGATCTCTCCCCCAGCCATTCCCCAGCTGATCACCCTGCTATGGATGTGCAGCTACCATCCCTGGAGGCGATCCGGGCCTGCAGGGGGAGCAGTCGGCGATAAGCCCCCGCAGGTCGCTGAGTGCTCCCGCTGCAGGCCCGGATCGCCTCCAGGGATGGTAGGCACTCCAAAGCCGCCGCTCCTCTTGCCTGTCTGCCGACACAAGCCCCACAGAGCCTGTAATGGGATGGCAGCAGCTGCACCCCTTCCTCTTGGCCCCGCCCCCGACGCCCTTCTCCCTGGGCCGGACAGAATTGGCTGCCGGGCCGCATCCGGCCCACGGGCCGTAGGTTGATCACCCCTGGTCTAGAACGTAACTTTCCCAAACTCTTTGTAGAACCACAGCCACCTTCTTGAATGACTAGAAAAATAAAAACTGGCTTACTTAGATCACTTTTGTTTTACAGTACCATTTTTAAAAAAGTGTAAAAATGTTGGTGAAAATATGGGCAAGGAAGCACAAGTAAGGAATCACCCCTTCTCCTGATTCTCTTTAAAATAAGATAAATCAATTTCCCCCATAAGATATGAGTACAATTCCTGTGCAGAGAAAATTTATTGTGTTGACAATGTCATTAATATGGTATCAGTCATATATAATGAAGAGTGATCTAGTTCAATAGGATTAGTAGGACCACTATTCTGCTTTGGTCACCTAATAATAATAATAATAATAAAACTTTATTTGAAGCCCGCATCCATCTCCCCGAAGGGGACTCGGAGTGGTTTACATGGGGCCGAGCCCAACAACACATCACAAAAATATCAACATCAAAAAACAATAAACATAATAAAAGCAATAAACACAATAAAATACATTGGTGAAAGCACAGCAATACAATACAAGTGAGTCTAAAAACAAAATCGACAGGGCAGGCCACATGAACATATAGGATGTTTAAAAAACTCGGGGGAGATAACAGGAGTAGTGTCAAAGACAATGGGTCACATAGGGAAGAGGTTTCGCATTTGGGGACCTAATCTCCAAAGGCCAGATGGAAGAACAAAGGTAGGCGGGTCCCAAACCGTTTCCGGCTTTGTAGGTAATTACCTGCACCTTGAATTGGGCCCGGAAAGTAAACGGCAGCCAGTGGAGCTCTTTGAACAGGGGGGTCGACCACTCCCTGTAGCCTGCCCCAGTTATTAATCTGGCAGCCGATCGTTGGACAAGTTGGAGTTTCCAGGCCGTCTTTAAGGGAAGCCCCATGTAGAGCGCATTGTAGTAATCCAATCTAGAGGTAACCAAGGCGTGGACCACCATAGTCAAGTCAGACTTCACGAGGTATGGTCGCAGTTGGCGCACAAGTTTTAACTGTGTGAAGGCTCTCCCAGCCACCACCGACACCTGAGCATCAAGCGTTAGCGCTGAGTCTAAGAGAAACCCCAAACTGCGGACCTGTGACTTCAGGGGGAGTGTAACCCCGTCCAGCACAGGTTGCCACCCAATACCCCGATCAGACGAACGACTGACCTGGAGGACCTCTGTCTTATCGGGATTGATCCGCAGCCTAGAACAGTGTTCCCCAACCACTGTGACACGGCACAGTAGTGTGCCATGACGGACCTCCTGCTGTGCCGCAAGAAAAGCTCTCTGCCCCCCCCTTCCCCCCTCTTCCTGCCAAACTCCTGCTGCTTGGGGGAGGAGGAGGAAGGGCCGGGCGCCGGCGAAGAAAAGGAAGAAGGGGCTGGGGCGCCGCCTCCTTTGGCCGTTTCCCCAGTCAGCCTCCAATCCGCTGAAGCCGTGTGGAGGAGGAGCCCTGACCAAAAGGTCGGCAGTTCGAATCCAGGGAGCAGGGTGAGCTCCTGCTGTCAGCCCCAGCTTCTGCCAACCTAACAGTTTGAAAACATGCAAATGTGACTAGATCTATAGGTACCACTTCTGCAGGAAGATAACAGTGCTCCATGGAGTCATGATGATCACATGACTTTGGAGGTGTCTATGGACAATGCCAGCTCTTCGGCCTAGAAACGCAGATGAGCACCATCCCTCAGAGTCTGACAGGACTAGACTCAATGTCAAGGGGTAACATTTACCTTTGCTTAATATAGAAAATGGGACAAGCTTGTTTTATGTTGCTTCATAGCAGAACACAAAGCAATGGATTTAAATAGCAAGAACATAGGTTCTGCTTTTACTGTAAGAACAGCTTGACAGTGGAATGAATTGCCTTGAAAGATGATGTACTCTCCATTTATGGATTCTTTAAACAGAGGCTGACCAGTCATTTTCAAGAGTGGCTGAGTTGTCTATTCCTGCATGGCAAGGGGCTGGACTAGAAGGCCCTTGTGATCTCTTTTAGCTTTAAAACTCCACAGTTCTAGTTCACCTTCCATATCTTGGTGTTATCCATGTACTTTTTCATCTCACTTTCACCTTTATTATCCTGGAACATAACCCGTGTGTCTCAACCAACCGGGAATGTGGCGCGGCTGGCTGGGAGTTAGCTGCATAAGATCTCTACTGACCAGAATGTCATGAGTTTGAGGCCTGCCCGGGTCGGGGTGAGCGCTCGACCAATTGTGTAGTTCGTTGTCGACCTTTGCAACCCGAAAGACAGTTGCATCTGTCAAGTAGGGAATTTAGGTACCACTTGAGTGGGGAGGCTTAATTTAACTGATTTACGAGGCCATAAAATATCCAGGAAATACACACAAAAGGAATGAAGGAATGCGACAGCTCCTCCTGGTGGCCAGAAAAGCTGGAATGTTAAATTGCCTCTGTGCCTGTCTTATATGTTGTATGTCAAATGGCATTGAATGTTTGCCTGCGGGGTGAGAAGGGCGGAATATAAATGATGTAAATAAATGCATAAATAAATAAATAGTACTGAAATGTAATCAGTGAGTCTTCACCTACCACATTGCTGCATGTTCTGTATCTAATATTTCGTCCTTCACAGCTCCTGTATCCACAAAAAGAAAAGAAAAGCATTTTACGTATTATTCCGGGTAATTCACTACTTGCTCAAAGTAACAAAAAGCTCGAGGCAAAGCATAATGTCCGCAATTTACATTTCACTAATTGCTCAAGCCAGATACAAGATAATTCAAACAGTTGAAAGCCATTCGACATACTTCCTTTGTGATATATTTTACTTCCCAGTGTAATAAAATAGATGAAACAAGCCCCATAATTTGTCCGACGATGTCATCACCTCTCTTGAAATTGACTCCAGTTGAAAACTGTTCACTCTCAAAGGTCTTCAAAAGTTGTATCACCTTTGCCCAATGGTGATAGTACATGCTTTATTTGTGGCAATTCAGGGACCCCAAATTTATCAGTGATTGAACAAGAGTCCTGAAAAAACAAACCCTCTGAATTTTGTTAAATATCTAGGTATATTGACCTAAAGAAGTGTCATCTATAAATTCTCAAAGCTCTCAAATCATATATGTATCTGTTGTTGTTGTTGTTGGCGGCGGCAGCTTTCATGGCCAGAATCACTGGGTTGCTGTGGGTTTTCTGGGCTGCATGTTCATGTTCCAGAAGCATTCTCTCCTGACATTTCGCCCACATCTATGGCAGCCATCCTCAGAGGTTGTGAGGTTTGTTGGAAACTAGGTAAGCGAGGTTTATGCATCTGTGGAATGTCCAGGGTGGGAGAAAGAACTCTTGTCTGTTTAAGTGTAAATGTTTAAATTGGCCACCTTGATTAGTATTTAATGGCCTTACAGCTTCAAAGCCTGACTGCTTGCTGCCTGGGGAATCATTTGTTGGGGGCTGGACAAAAAGCTTGTGGACAATTTCAACAGGAAGGAGGAAACCATGACAATGAACAAAATCTGGTTTATCAGTATTTAAAAAAACCTTTAAGGACTGTAAATAAAGAGCAACACTAAAAAAAAAATCCTGGGGAATTCCAGAGAATCAATCAGGGGTGGTTAACACCTCCCAACAAAGGATCCCCCAGGCAGCAACCAGCCAGGCTTTGAAGCTGCAAGGCCATTAAATGCTAATCAAGGTGACGAATTGCAACATTCACATTTCTCTCAAACAGATAAGAGTTCTTTCTCCTACCCTGGACATTCTACACATATATAAACCTCACTTTTGAGGATGCCTGCCATAAATGTGGGGAAAATGTCAGGAGAGAATGCTTCTGGAACATGGCCACACAGCCAGGAAAACGCACAGCAACCCAACTGAAGCAGTTGGAAGTAATTTTGGGTTGTTGTTGTAGGTTATGAAGAAGGAAGGAATTTTGCTTATATTTTTCAATTACTTGTTAATCACCTCTCTCTCATGTGTGCATATACCTCCATACACGTATGAGGTATTGATTATGGGTGGCTTCCTGTTGACCAATCCCAGCTGAAGTCAATCCATTTGATTAACTTTTGACTGCTAACTCAACAGGTAGATAAAGCCAATGGATCCAATGGGTTTACTCTAATCAAACCTAATAATATGATTTAACCTATATGTATGTGTGTGTATCTAATTATTTATCTATCTATATCTATATACATACAAATATGAGAGTGAAGCATGATTGAGAGAGAAAGAGACAAAGAGAGAAAGAGCAAGCGTAGGCTACATGTGATCAGCAATAAAGGCTGAAGGCAATGGAGGGCAAGACCAAGGAGAGATGTTTATGTTTTTCAGACACCACCTTTTTGCTCTTTCTTCCACTTCCTCTACATCCATCAAGCTGCAAGAATTCTGAACCGACTGCATGAGGATGGCTTTTGAAACTAGGCCAAAGCCTCCATGCAGCCCTAGGGATGCAGGTCATCTCCCTTGCCTTAGATCTTCATTCGGAAAGAGAAACCGATTAGCATCTCTGAAAGATGAGCATGGGAGCTAAAATTCATAACCCTGCTGGATAGCCAAAAGATGTGGCTGAACAGAAATATTTGCTTTATAGCCTAACATAATAGCCTCTAGTTTCTTTCTCGGGTGTCTTTATGATTCAGTTGTCCCCCACTGATCGTTTTCCTTGAACAAACGACCGCTTTGGCATACCAATGTAGTTTTTCTGATTGCATATATTTGGCCAAAGGAATCTCATGCTAATATAAGGTAACAATGCTTGAAAAATCTGTTCCTTCCAAATTCGGATAGAAACTAGACTACATCTTACAGACTAATGTGCAGGCTGGAACATTCGGATCATAAAATTTCACAGTTTTCTGAAGATGCCAAAGGATCTCTGACATAAAAAGTGAGATAATCCAAACATGGTATTTCCCCTGTTCTTTCAAATTAACAATTACCATAATGCAAAAAAAACCCCCCTTTGGTTTATTTATATTTATTTATTTATTTAAATTGGCTTTCCTCTTTCCTCCACAATCAGAAGGAGCGAGTGCAAAGGGGGGAGTTGGCCCCGGATGGATTCCCGCTACCTTATGGGGTCCCTCAGGGAGCCATACCCTCTCCCTTGTTATTTAACATCTATATGCAACCACTCGCTCAACTGGTACATAGCTTTGGACTGGAGTGTCACCAGTACACTGACGACACCCAGCTCATTCTGAGGATGGAGGGCCGGCCAGATTCCGTACCCGAAAATTTCCATCTGTGCCTTGAGGCCATTACTGGATGGACATGAAAATTACCTTGGAGAAAGGTTCTCCGGTGTATTCCACCTCTATAGGTGGGGCAAATGCACAAACACAGGTAATGGAGGGAGGATTTAGTAGGTAAGGGAAATCTACAGGTGGGGTGATTAAAGGAGAAGGTTGTTGGATTAAAGGAGAAGGTTGTTAATGGGAATCTTTTCATTCAGGCCCCACGGTTGCTCGGTTTTTAAAAGGACCGTCCATTTACTTTCTGCCCTCAATAGTGTCTTTTGGGCATCCCTGTGGGTGGGACCTGACGATTTCAAGCCACAGAACTGAAGGTCATTCGGGCTGTGTTGATATGTCTTGTAGTGCATGTATAGCGGAGAATCCTCCGAGTGTTGGCGGATTCTCGAACGATGGTCCGAGACCCTCGTTCGGAGGCTCCTCCCCGTTTGGCCCACGTAAAGAAGGCCGCACGTGCAGATCAGGCAGTATACGAGGGACTCGCTTTGGCAAGTGCAGAAGGTTGTTAAAGTGAAGTTTCGCTGTTTCCCAGGGCTAAAGATTTCCTTCCCAGGAAAAACAAACGGACACTGTGCGCAGTGGCCACATGGATGGGTTCTCGGGGTCAGATTGCTTTTCCGGATGGGTTGCGTTAATGCTGAGTGTACTAGGGTGTCCTTGATGTTTTTAGTCCTCTTGTAGGCCACCATTGGGGGGGTTTCTAGGCCCGGAATGTCTTGGATGAGAGGCCAATATTTTTTTACTATATTAATGATGTTGGGTGTCTGTTTTGTAAGTGTTAGTGGCCAAACCAGTCTATTCGAAGCAGGTTTAGGCGTGGAGGTAAACAGCAGATTTCTGGGGACCCTATCAGCTTTCTGTTTGGCTTTAAGAAGTATATGATCCGGGTATCCCCTGATGCGGAGTCTATTCAAAGTGTGCAGGGCCTCTTCCTGGTATGTGTTTTCCATGGAGCAGTTCCTCTTGAGTCTGATGAGTTGTGAGTAAGGTAAACTCCGTTTAAGTGCGTGGGAGTGAAAACTATCGTATCTTAACAGAGAGTTCTTGCTGGTGGCTTTCCGATAGTTCTTCACAAGTAAGTAGTGCTCATGGATGTATGTCGTAACGTCCAGAAAATTGATGGAAGATTGATTGTATTCCACCGTAAATTGTATGTGAGGGTCCTTTCAATCAAGAGTATTTTTTACAAATTTCTGGTGTCGCTATGGGAAGTCCCCTTGCTCCAAGTGTAGCGAACCTGTATATGAATAATCTGGAGGTACAACATGTTTACAATGTCCATTCATCGCACATGGCCAGGAATATCAGATTTTACGCCAGATTCATTGATGATGTCTTTCTAGTAGTAGCCAATGGGACTCCTCAGGAGCAATTTACCAATTGGCTCAACTCATGGGACCCTCACATCCAATGTACGGAAACCCACCAGCAAGAACTCTCTGTTAAGATACGATAGTTTTTCACTCCCACTTAAATGGAGTTTACCTTTACTCACAACTCATCAGACTCAAGAGGAACTGCTCCACGGAAAACACATACCAGGAAGAGGCCCTGCACACTTTGAATAGACTCCGCATCAGGGATACCGGATCATATACTTCTTAAAGCCAAACAGAAAGCTGATAGGGTCCCCAGAAATCTGCTGTTTACCTCCACGCCTAAACCTGCTTCGAATAGACTGGTTTGGCCACTAACACTTACAAAACAGGCACCCAACATCATTAATATAGTAAAAAAATATTGGCCTCTCATCCAAGACATTCCGGGCCTAGAAACCCCCCCAATGGTGGCCTACAAGAGGACTAAAAACATCAAGGACACCCTAGTACACTCAGCATTAAAGCAACCCATCCGGAAAAGCAATCTGACCCCAAAAACCCATCCATGTGGCCACTGCGCACAGTGTCCGTTTGCTTTCCTGGGAAGGAAATCTTTAGCCCTGGGAAACAGCGAAACTTCACTTTAACAACCTTCTGCACCTGCCAAAGCGAGTCCCTCGTATACTGCCTGATCTGCACGTGCGGCCTTCTTTACGTGGGCCAAATGGGGAGGAGCCTCCGAACGAGGGTCTCGGAACATCGTTCGAGAATCCGCCAGCACTCGGAGGATTCTCCGCTATACATGCACTACAAGACATATCAACACAGCCCGAATGACCTTCAGTTCTGTGGCTTGAAAATCGTCATGGTCACACCCACGGGGATGCCCAAAAGACACTATTGAGGGCAGAAAGTAAATGGACGGTCCTTTTAAAAACCGAGCAACCGTGGGGCCTGAATGAAAAGATTCCCATTAACAACCTTCTCCTTTAATCCAACAACCTTCTCCTTTAATCACCCCACCTGTAGATTTCCCTTACCTACTAAATCCTCCCTCCATTACCTGTGTTTGTGCATTTGCCCCACCTATTGAGGTGGAATACACCGGAGAACCTTTCTCCAAGGTAATTTTCATGTGCATGTAGTACCTTTGTGCTTCCATTTTCATTTGTGTTGTATAAATAATAGTGGTTAATTTATTTGAATGCTTACTACATATATGTAATGTGAATATATACTATAAGCGTCTTTATATCTATACTAGATTTCCGCCGCCTGCCTTGTGATGCGCTATGTGGGGATCGTTACTTTGGCCTTGAGAAAGACCCGGGGGGGTCGAAACGAGGTGGGACCCCTGTACATTTGTGTCCTCGTCGGCCAGAAGACTTCGCAGACACCGTCCGCATAACCATTTCTCCGAATTGGGGACGCCACTGAGCCTAAGATTGTGCTTGCCGGCGGGTCTGCATTCCACTCCCTTACTGGATTACAAACACCCATCGGGGTGGGATTACAAATACCCATTGGGGTGCAACACCATTTCTACTGTGGCGTTACTCCGTCCTCTCATCCCACCTATTAATTGGTGAACTTACTTATTTGACATTGATTACTATGTGAGCTACTTCAATTGTGGGATTGAATTTTTGTTAAGTTTTGGCACCCGACTTGGGTTGATATATTTAATTTGCCTGAAACTCCTTCGGAGTAATTATTCAATACAAAATACTTTCTAAATTCAGCGTTCTGATACTTTCTTCCTGAGGCATTACGCCCGTCATCATCTGTAAAAAGCCTTGGAGTCCTCTTGAACCCCCTGCTGTCAGTGGAGGCTCAAATCTCCACTGTCAGCAGGGCCGCATTTTTCCATCTGCGTCAGGCAAAGCGGCTGGCCCCCTATCTGTCCCAGAATGACTTGGCCTTGGTGCTCCAGGCCACGGTTATCTCAAGACTGGACTACTGTAACGTGGACTGCGAACTGAAGACTTAAACTAGTGCAGAACGCCGCTGCCCGACTTCTTGCAGGGAAGCCTGTGAGTTGTCATGTAACACCCATACTGCGAGATCTGCACTGGTTACCGATTGAATTCCGGATCACATTCAAGGTGTTAGTTATCACTTTCAAAGCCTTGCATGGTCTGGGGCCAGTGTATCTAAAGGATCACCTGTTCCCTTACAATCCCCCGAGATCAAAGCGGTCAGAAGACTTGAATCTTCTCTGTATCCCCAGTATTAGATCCTTTCACCTAACTGCAACTCGGTGAAGGGCATTCTCTATCATAGACCCAGTGCTATGGAACTCTCTGCCGCCTGAGACTCGGGTCCTCCGAGATCTAAGCTCTTTCCGTAGAGCATGCAAGACCCTCCTGTTCAGGCAGGCTTTTGACAGTCATTGACCCAGTGCTATGGAACTTTCTGCCGCCTGAGACTGTTTCTAAGCTCTTTGCATGCAAGACCCTCCTGTTCAGGCAGGCTTTTGACAGTCATTGAAATTTTAATTTTTGCTGTTTGTATCTTCCTTGTAAATTGCCCCAAGCCTCAGGAGTGGCGGTATAAAATCGAAGAAATAAATAAATAAATAAATATTTACATCATTTCTACCCCGCCCATATCAGCCTGAAGGCAACTCAGGGTGGTGAACAGTTGGCACAATCCGATGCCATATATTAAAAACATCACATTGCAAAATATCTAAAAACATCAAAAACATTGAAACAATGAACAATAAAAAAATTTAAAACTATGTCGTCATATTCAGTCCTTATCTGTTCCATCGTCTCAGTCGTTCCTGGGTCATTTTCCAATTCAAGTTTATCTGATTAAGCTGAAGCTCCAAAAGCTTGCTCAAAGAGCCTAGTTTCCAGGGTTTTTTTAAAAAAAAGGTTAGGAGGGAGGGGGCTGATCTGATATCCCTGGGCAGGGAGTTCCACAGTCGAGGGGCCACCACAGAGAAGGCCCTGTCTCTCGTCCCCAACAGACGTGCTTGTGAGGCCGGCAGGATTGAGAGCAGGGCCTCCCCTGATGATTTCAAGTCCCTGGTGGGTTTGTAGGGAGAGATGCGTTCAGATAAATAAGCTGGGCCAGAACTGTTTAGGGCTTTATAGGCTAAATCCAGCACTTTGAATTGGTTACAATCAGTTACCATTTCTATGAACTACATGCAGTTTCAGCAGCTTTTTAACTAGTGCCTTAAAATACAACTTTTTTTGTTCCAACAAGAGTTACTTCTTTGGGGGTGGCAGCATTTCATTCCATTTTCTCTTCCTATTCTGTTGACATTCTGCCTCATTAGCCAAGTCTAGTCTTCTCATCATTTTACAAAACCCAGGATTCCATACGATGTTGCCATGGCAGTAAAAGTGAACTATAATGCTACAATTGTGTGATATGAAAGGGTCCATGATTCCTGGTGCTGTCATACTCTGATGGTTCACCTTGCTCCTTTTCTACCTGCAGTGAAGGCAGGCAACAATCCTGGGATCTGCAGCCAACTCAAAGTGCTTCAGACACTATCCGTGGTAATTCAAAAGCTCTTTTGTTTTTCTCAGAGAGCACCCCTGCCTTCTGTCTGCATCTGCTCTTTGGGATCAAATAGGACACTTCTGATAGTGGAAGCAGACTTGCTCCTACACCCATCACCATGTGTAATTCCAAGAGTTATTGACAATTAACTTCCCTTATGATCATGTAGCCACCATTTGGATTTATATTTTACGACTTAAACAATCTGAACAGAAGCTAAAGATTTGTACTATAATTGCTAAAGAGCCGTGGTTCTCAAAGTGAGCGGTACCACCCCCTGGTGGGTGGTGGGGCATTCAAAGGGGGCGGTGGGAGGCTCTGAAGATTTTGGGGGACGCTGAGCCCCTGTAAGGGGGTGGTGGGAAAGGAAAGGGCCATGTGTATGTGTGTGCGGTTTCCAGGACTGTGCACCATGGGTGGAGTTGAGAGCAAGGGGGTTTCCAGGAAGCGCCCCCTTGCTCTCCTCACTGCGCCCATGGCATACATGGCCAACGGGTATTCCAACTGGCAGGCGCACACACTTGCGTGCTTGTGAGTGTGCACCTGCCAGTTGGAATACCCGGGCAGGCGTTGCCTGGAGACCGCAGCAACTGCACCCTTGCTCTCCTCAACTCCGTCCACGTCATACAGTCCTGTGCGCCGTGGGTGGAGTTGAGGAGAGCAAGGGGGCGGGCACTGCGGTTTCCAGGCAACGCCTGCCTGGGTATTCCAACTTGCAGGAACACACACTCGCAGCGTCCGCTCTCTCTCATTATCTGGAGCTGTCATGAGTCTTCTTTTGTATATGGCGTATTCTCCCATCACAATGTATTGGCACCAGTATTGCAGTTGATGACTCCAACTGGCAAGATCACACTCAAGTAAAGTGACACCACACAGATCAAACTCATCAATGTTTCAGTCCATCCACTACTTGGGTCAAAATATTGGGTCATCTGTTAGTGATCTGTTTCCATATATATTTCTGTTTAATTGCTATTAATTTTTTAAAAAAATATTTCTAAGGGGGCGGTGAGCAATTTTTTTTATGGAAAGGGGGAAGTAGGCCAAAAATGTTTGAGAACCACTGCTGTAGAGCATTGGTTCCCAACCTTTTTTTGACCAGGGGCCACTTTGACCAGGGACTATGCCCCGACATTAGTACCAAAAGGGTTACGAATCAGATTTTGGTCAACTTTAGATTCAGTTTGGGGGGCTGATTCAGAAAATTGCATTCAGTAGAACATGTCAGTTCTAGTTTCTGGTCAGCGACAGGGAAGGAGTGGCAGGCGGCACAAAAGGAGCGGAAATAAAATAATATGCGGAAGAAGGCTCGCAGACCAGATTTTCATCCTTGCGGCCAACTGGTGGTCTGCAGCGCACAGATTAAAAACCAATGCTATAGAGGTATTTCATGATCAGGATAGACTAATGTTCAAATGTAATTGTAATAAATAAATAAATGAAGTAAATTACAGATAGTATGTAAACACTTAGGAATGCTGTGATCACTAAAAGCCAACACAGGGTTTTAAGAAAATGCCCTTCTCTCTGCCAAACAATTATTTCAGTTCCAGTCTTTTCTTGGCCTCTTTTTATTGCCTCCCCTTCTTCCTTTCCTAACTATGAGTTAGGGAGCCTGCTTTCCTAGCATTGTCAAGAGGTGGCACATGTGACTCTCCAGGCAGTGCCTCTGCTATTGCTTCCTTCTCTGGTGAAAAGCAGGCACCTACATGGGAGAAGGGGAGGCAAACAAAGTGGCAGCTGCTATTCACTCTCTCACTCTTTTACTATCTGGGGTTACTGTCCTGTCAAGAAGGAATCTCAATGAGTGGAGTGTGGCACAAACCATACTTGTCAGGAGAAAGCAAAATCTCAGTGAACTGACCAAGTCAAGGAAATAGCAATGGGTCCATGTAGGTCAAGTAAAAAAAACACAGCAAATACACCTCTCTCACTAAATATTAGACTTGAGCATCCACAGGTTTTTTGTATCCATGAGGAGGTCCTGGAACCAATCCCCCTTCCCCAGATACCACGGGCCAACTGTATATACTCAACTAACAAGGGAATCATATGAAAATTAAATTGCTTATTCAACTAAATGAGCAATTTAAAATTGCTTTGCTTCAAAACATGATTTAAAGGGCATTGTAATAATATATGCACTTTGTAAATAAAATAAATGTGCTCCTTGGCAGATCAATGGCAAGCGGCATAACCACTAGAGAGCATATTTTCTAAGTACATCAAATCGAGAAAGACAGTTCAGAAGAAAATTCAATAACCCACCAATAACTGGGTACAATTGAGTGACATGTGGCAAGGTTTTCCTATTCCAAAAACAAAAGAAGCATAAGTAAAGTATTGCTCAGATAAACAAGTTAACATGAAAAGCAAACTGCACAAGAAGTTGAAAGTCTGGGAAATTAAAGAGAGAGTTCAAATCAAGATGAAAATCAATAGCCATTCAAACCTTGACCATAGCTCTGCTATTAACTGTTTCTGCAAAGAACTATAGATATGAGGGATGAAGAAATATGAGAAATGACAGAAGGAGTTGGGTATGTTTGCCTTGAGAGGGGGCATGACAGCAATCTTTAACTATCTGAAGCGCTGTCTTGTAGAGATGGAGCCAGCTTATTTTCTGCTGCTCCAGAGACTAGAACATGAATGAATCTATCCAAATGGCAAGAGCAGATATTCTACTTTAACTTTAGGAAGAACTTTTTTGCAGTAAGAAATGTTCTACATTGAAAAGAAGTGGTGAATTCTCAATCTTTTAAGTTCTTTAAGCAGATTTTGGATGGACATCTCATAGGAGTGCTATAACTGTGTATTCCTGCATGGGAGGTAAGTTGGATTAGATGGTCCTTGTGGTTCCTACCAATTCTATAGTTCTATAACTGCCTATAAATCTTCATTGAATTCACTGAACCCTCCCTATAAACATTGTATGTTACAGCTTTCAAGAAGCAAACTCCAGCTCCACAACACCTTCGTGTTTTCCTTGTACGGTCATGGTGGATACTAGGGGTGGATATCTCCGGTCGTAATACTTTGATTTCCATTAATTTTTCGTATATGAGATTATTTTGACCCTATATCGACCCTCCTCATCCAACCCGGAAGTGACCTTTCTAAATCGAAACCGGGTCAGCCATTTACGTAATGGGCACGTTATTAGGTCGTTTCCGCCCTTTCTTATGTTTAACCCCCCTTTGGTTGTCAGCTGGTGAGAGGGGAGTGGAAGGCAGCATCTCTTCTCGCCAGATGACACCCAAACACAAGTTTCAATCATGAAATTTATTTAACATTTTTCGTATTAATTTCTATAACGACCCAGCAACAGAAATTTCCTCCCACACAAGTTTAGAATCAATTTTTAATGGATCAACCACCCCTAGTGGATACACATTGTCTTCCTATTTCCTATTTATTTTTTGAATCTGAACCTTTGGCTCAGTGAGAATCACTTTGGATTGGCCAGATTTTACCTAGACTATTGTGTCCCGTTCTGGGCACAATGCTTCAGGAAAGATATTGACAAGCTGGAACATGTCAACGGGAGTGTCACCAAAATGATCAACGGTCTGGAAGCCAAGCTCTATGGGGAGCGGCTTAGGGAGCACCGGGAATGTGGTGCAGCTGGCCGAGTGTCAGCTGACCAGAAGGTCATGAGTTTGAGGCCTGCCCGGGTCGAAGTGAGCTCTTGACCAATTGTGTAGCTCGTTGTCTGTCTATATATGTTGTATGTCTATGGCATTGAATGTTTGCCTGTATATGTGCATTGTGATCCGCCCTGAGTCCCCTGCGGGGTGAGAAGGATGGAATATTAATGATTTAAATAAATAAATAAATAAAATGTTGAGTTTGGAGAGAAGGAAGTTAAGACTGGACATGATAGCCATATTTAAATATTTGAAAGGATGTCATCTTGCAGATGGAGCTCACTTGTATTCTGATGCCTTAGAAACTAAATCGCGAGGCAATGGGTTCCAACAACAGGAAAAGAGATCCCACTTAAATATTAGAAAGAACTTCCTGATTGTAAGAAATGTTCAACAGTAGAATACTCTACCTTGGAATGCAGTGGAGTTTCTTTATTTGAAGATTTTTAAACAGATATATGGCCTGTTGTAAATAATTCTTTGATTATGTTTTCCTGCATGGCAGGAGGTTGGACTGGATGACCCTTGAGGTCTCTTCCAACTCTTACTATTCTATGATTATATGAGCTCCAGAGAAGAATGGTGCCAAATTGCTTCGGGATTCAGTCAAACTAGTTGCAAAGCCCTAGTTTGTATCCATATTGACTGCTTTGTTGATTCACACATGCCACTCAGCACCTGATAATGCAATAGATGATTGATGACTATGCAGATAGAAGTAGGCCCTTCAAGTCAACCATTTCAAGCACTAGGAGAGTATAAATTGCAACAGGTGGTGTTTCTCCAGAGACATTACTTCAGGCAGGAGAAATAAAACTAACAAACATATGAGCAACATGAAAAAAAAATATTATATTTTTGCCAATGGTGTTTGGTCATTTATATGGTTCTAACACATAAACATGTCAGTGTTGAACTGAGCTTCCAAAACGAAAAACTGGAATCACTGGCTGCCGTATGGTTTTTAATGTACATTCTGGCTCCGTGACATCTCAAGAGAAGCTTTACGTGCTTCAAAATATATATCATGGTTTCCCACTGCAAACTATAAAGCTAGAAAGGCCATACTTCAGTGCAACTAGTCCCAGGTTCCACTTTAAAAGATTATGTGGGCCAGGTGAGCAGTGCGTAATATGAAAGTCCTCTGACCAAGGTCTTGACACATCACAGCTCATCAGAATAGACCAAACTGGTCTACAAGGACAAATGTCGCCTGTCGGCTTATGGCCACCCCATGAATTTCATGGTTTTCTAAGGCAGGAATACTCAGAGGTGTTTTTCCAGCTTTTTCCTCTGCAGCATAGCTTCAGCACAGGGTGATCATTGATGGTGTCCATCCACATATTAACCATGGCTACTTATTTTCTAAGATCAGCTGGAATCTGGTGCCTTTAGTGTTTTTAGACCCCAGAAGGACTAATATTCCTATCTAATGTAAATCAGCTTCAAAATTTCTTAATTATGCATATAAACTTACAATGATTTTGCAGTTAAAACCCTTTCATTTGACAACGTTCTTAACTGGAAATCAAAACATTTTCCAAATTAATTATGAGTTGAAGTACCACCTGAATGCCATTTGGAGGTCTACTCTGTTCTCTAATGTAGTGTTTCCCAACCAGTGTGCCGGGGCACACTAGTGTGCCATGAGTGATCATCAGGTGTGCCGTGGGAAATTGGAACCTCCCGGGGGGAGAGGTCTAGTGTGTTGAAGTATAAAAACTCTACGAAACCTACCTCGATAAAGGCAAAAAATCACAAACACCCCCCACCCGTTGTCTACTTGGTCTCTCCCTCTCCAAGTAGAGACCTCCTCTTGCCTCCTGGGGGTTCTGTGTGGGAAGTTTGGCCCAGTTCTATCATTGGTGGGGTTCAGAATGCTCTTTGATTGAAGGGGAACTATAAATCCCAGCAACTACAACTCCCCAATGTCAAGGTCTGTTTCCTCTGAACTCCATCTGCGTTCATATATGGACATATTGAGTTTTCACGCCAAGTTTGGCCCTGATCCAACATTGTTTCAGGCCACAGTGCTCTCTGGATATAGGTGAACTACAACTCCAAAACTCAATATCAATGCCCACCAAACTCTTATAGCATTTTCTCTTGGTTATGGGAGTTCTGTGTGGGAAGTTTGCGTCTTTCTGCCATTCCTGCCAGGATATCTATGTTAAGTTCATTGAAACAGGCCCAGGTTTCACACTGGGTGTATAAATACATTTTAAAAACATATTAACTATATGTATTACTGTGTTAGGGTGTCATTTTGGTTGGTGGTGGGCCCCAGGATTTTGCAAATGTAAAAAGGGTGCCGCGGCTCAAAAAAGGTTGGGAAAAACTGCTCTAATGAATACAGATATATAGGCATAATTTAAGGCGTAAAAAGCAAAACACCTCTCACACAGGCCTTTGTTTACTCCCACCTGGCACCTTAACATGTGCAAAGAGACTACAAAATGCTTCCAGATCAGGATAGGAATTTAGCAAGCAATGTGGGCTGAGAGGAATAAAAAGTGAACAAGATGTGGTAGAGTGAAGAATGATGGCCATCTGCAGATCAGAAAATTACAGCCTAAACATCCCAGTTTCTAACGAAATCCAAGCACTTTTCATTCTTTTAAAAAGAAAAATCATTTTGAACTATAGCATGGTCAACATACTGCTTGAGTTACAGAAGATCTGTTTCTTTTCCAAGCAGTTGCACGCATGAGTAAGCTGACTTCTTTTAATTTCAGATGCTGAGTATTAAACTAACAAAGCACAACAAGCACAAACTTTTTGGGATGTTTAAAGGGGGTGTTTTAGCTCTACATTGCAATACCCATCCTGCTCAAAGGTACTGTACAAGACTTTGATATGGGTTAATGTAACAATTTAATTAATGAGGATGAGTAAGTCCTCTTGAAACCTTCATTGTTCTCAACCTTTCTTTGTTACTTCCAGCCAACGTTTCTCCTTGTAACAGAAGACATTTTGAGGGTTCCTAAGAAACTGAACCTTTCATGTAACTGCCCCATACACAATTGTTATTTTGAACTTTATTTTTAACTAGCTGAGGACCCGGCGGTGCCCGGGTTATTTGAGGAAGGCATTGTGTGGTCCATCCCACTCAAAACTGCACCAGGATGTAAAGTGGGTCATGGGTACTCTGTGTGCCAAGTGTGGTCCTGATTCATCATTGGTGTGGGCCACTGTGCTCTAAGGAAGTGAATTAAAGCACTGCAATTCCCATCATCCATGGTCCATCCTCCCTCAAACTGCACCAGGATGTAGGGTGCATCTTGGGGGGGGGGGTGTCTATGTGCCAAGTTTGGTCTTGTTCTGTCATTGTTGGGGGCCTAGTCAGGAAAATCAGGAGGAAAACAATATCCCATGAGCTGAGGCCTAGTCAGGAAAATCAAGTTAAGGAAGCCTTGCTGTCAATTTTGGGCATGGTCTGTGATTTATAGGTGTTACAGTATTGTTTGGGAAGTGAATGAGGTGAAGGTACTGCAAATCCCATCATTCGTGGCCCATCCTGCCCTAAACCACACCAGGTTGTGAAGTGGGCCATTGGACCCCTGTTTGCCAAGTTTGGTCCTGATCCGTCATTGCTGTGGGCCGCAGTGGCTGACTGCCTGAGGCCTTTCCTTTTCCCTCTGAGTCACTTTAGAATGTTGGAATGTGGTTGGCCAATCGGAGTCATTTATGCAAATACCATTTAAGTGGCAACCAATCCCCTCTGTCTGGGGCCATAGAATGTTGGAGTTCTGAGACTGGCCAATCAGAGCCCTTTATGCAAATAATCCCACATTGGCAGCCAATCGAAACGCTGGCACATATTCCTCCCACTGCACCACTCACCGCCCGCAAACACTGACTTTGATTATATACATAGATGAGCAGCAAATGCAATATAGATTCCAGATGATATTATATACAATCTATATTGCATTTGCTGCTCATTAAAAATAAAGTTCAAAATAACAATTGTGTAATCAGACAATGAGTGGACTGAGCATAGGCCCATAGCTCAGGGGCAGGAATAACATTGTCTTCCTGAGTTGTATTATTTTAACTGTGTTGTTGTAGGTTTTTCAGGCTGTATAACCATGTTCTAGAAGCATTCTCTCCTGACATTTTGCCTGCATCTGTGGCAGGCATCCCCAGAGGTTGTGACTCTGTTGGAAACTAGGAAAATGGGTTTATATATCTGTGGGAGGTCCAGGGTGGGAGAAAGAACTCTTGTCTGTTGGAGTTAGGTGTGAATGTTTCACTTGGCCACCTTGATTGGCATTTGATAGCCTGACAGTTTTTAGGTGTGGCTTGTTACTGCCTGGGGGGGATTCTTTGTTGAGAGGTGATTAGGTGTTCCTGATTGTTTCTTCTTTGGAGTTCCCCTGTGTTTGAGATGTGTTCTTTATCTACTGTTATAATTTTAGAATTTTTTAATACTGGTAGCCAGATTTTGTTCATTTTCATGTTTCTTCCTTTCTGTTGAAATTGTCCTCAAGCTTGAAACACTGTATTTGACAAGGAGCAACTTGGGCAGGAGATGATGCACTCTTTGTTTTAGGCCGTGGATTGTTTTTCTTCAGTCTCAGGGTGGATCTTAATAAGGTGGCCTGAATGGATAAGAAGTTGCCTTTGGGTCACCCCACTCAATGGAGAGTAGGGTTATGCTTGTATCATCTCCCGATATGATTTATGGACGCTTATATGTAATATCGTGAGCCTTGGGAAAGGATCCCGAAACGGTTTCTGTGTGGCCTCTAAATTGGAGCATCCGCTTGCCGTTGGCTCCTGTATTGAATCTATTCTACTCCTTAGAGACGCCCAAGCTGCTCTCTCCACATCCTGGGATTTTCCTGACTGGAGATTACTCCTTTTGCCAGGACTATGTGCGTGTGTATTGGATTCTTCCTTCCCGCTTGAGAACCCCACACCACATCCACTACTGCTATCTTGATATTTGGATTACTGTTTGAAATATGAACTGGAACCACGTAATCTCACTTTTGCGGACTATTGCGGACTTTCCATGGGACTAAACCGCTACACTTGCGGTTTGTATACGTTTTGATTATAAATCAGGTTTTATATTGGAGTATATATTGAATATTGGAGTATATATGTTTTCTATATCTACAAATCATATGTATGGTCTTTTATCCTACACAGCCATATATATATTATTTGGTTAATTATATTGGACATTCACCGTTGTTGTTTTGATGTTTATTTTATCCCACTTTTTCTCTCCACATGGAGACTCAAAGCAGCTCACAACTAAAAGCCTTTCAATACAACTTAAAATATACAAATATTAAAAACAGTTTTAAACAACATTAATTAAAATGATCAAGGTTAAAACCATAAAAGCATCAAACCAGTTTGCTTGCTTGGTGGCCTGGACAGAGAAGAAGTTGCCAGTCCACTTCCAGCATTAAGTTAACCAGTTCACTTCCTTGGTGGCCTGGATGGAGCAGAAGTTGCCAGTTCACCTCCAGCACTTGGTTAACCAAATCACTTGCCTGGAGCTTTCCATGGTCCTGCAGCCTCCAGCCTGCGTTGCTGGGAGCATGTGTGAGCCAGCCCCATGCTGGGCAGATGGTTTTGGGTTTCTAGAAAGGTGGCTTTCCCAAGCTTTGGTAAGGTTGATATGTTTTAGCGATTTCCCATACAAATATTTGAAAACAACACCTCTTCACATAGCTAGTTTATCAAGGCTATATTTTCAATATACACTGCCTTTAAAGCAGTTAAAGCTTTTTGGCAGGGCTTTATAGAACATAAGAACATAAGAAGAGCCATGCTGAATCGGACCTCAGCCCATCTAGTCCAGCATTCTGTATCACACAGTGGCCCACCAGTTGTACACGGGATCTCGAGCAGAAGGGAGGGCAAAACCCTGACCTGCTCCCGACCCCCACAACCAGTACCCGGGAAGATCCTGCCTACCTCAACCAACTCCGAGGTGGCACTTGAATGTCCTTTTCAGTAACTACCGATACACTTGGTATCCATGAATCTGTCTAATCCTGCCTTGAAGTTGTTAAGGCTGACCGCTGTCACAACCTCCTCTGGAAGTGAGTTCCATAACCCAATGACCCTCTGGGTGAAGAAATATTTCCCTTTGTTAGTCCTAATTTTCCTACCTTGGAGCTTCAGGAGTGCCCTCTAGTCCTAGTGTTTTGTGACAAAGAAAATAGTTTTTCTTTATTCACCTTTTCTATCCCATGCATGATTTTATACACTTCGATCAAGTCACCTCTTAAACGCCGTCTTTCAAGGCTGAAAAGACCAAGGCGTTGCAACCTGGTTTCATAAGGGAGCTGCTCCATCCCTTGGATCATTCTTGTATATATATTCTTGTATATATTCTTATATATTCCATGATAGCGTTTTCTGTGCTCTTTAGTTATAGATAGGATTTGCGGAAGAGCTATTACTAGTCACCTGCGTAGGGAGGAAGACTTAAGAAGTCCACAAGAGAATTCTGTTGAAGCTTTAGCTTGTTTAGGTTGGACGCTTTTCTTAAGCTTAGCTAGATAAGCTTTGTGACAGCACACTTTCCTTCCTCTTGTGTGTGAGTTACTTGAACCGTGTCCAGTGAATATGGAATTGTCTGCTTTAAAAAAAAGAATACCAGCATTTGGGGATACTTATATACATCTTTCATCTCCTTCTAGTGTCCAAGATATAAATTAGTGGGGAAAAGGAAAATTTTCATGGGAAGAACTCAACTGTTTTTCTGCAACCATGAAAATGAGCCCAGAGATTGCTTTGCTTCAACAATTCATTTAAACACTATTTTTAAAAAGCAGACAAAGAGTAGATATGCCTTCATCCACTTGTAATCTAAACAGGAGAAGGAGAAAAAGGAAGAGTAAAGGGGGGGGGGAAGAGAAAAAGCCAACCATGTCTTATGAATATATTTTTTGTAACGGTAACAAAATAAACAAGTAGCTGGCCAAACGCCAGTGGTAGTCACTGGAGTCAGCAAACTGGCTAGGAAAATCAAAACACAAATCATACCTTTTGGGCTGCCAAAGGCCTACATATGGGATGTAGTAGAGGATAATGATCCAAAATGAGAGCAAGATGAGAAGCAGTAAAGCAGGAGACCAAAAACTATTAGGAATTAATACTTTTAGCATAAATAATATTTCCCCAAATCTCAGGTTTTAGAGAGTCAGCAGTTCTGATGCAAATAGTTTATCTGAGCTGAAAATGAACTAAATGCTAGCCTTTGTGTGGGAGGCAGAAGTAGATCTCAGCTTCAAATAAATGTCCTTGGGATGAAACACACTCAAAATTACATCAATGTAATTCTAGCACACTTGTAAAAGTCAATAAAGCTGCACTGAATTTACTTCCAACATTACCAAGAACCGAACACTGAACCTCTCCCCATCCCCTTTCTGACAGTCATTTCAGAGAATTAAGACCTGGTCTTAAAGACCAACAGCTTGAGGTATAGCAGAAAGTTTGAACTGAGATTTAAAACAACCAATGTTTGGAAACATTACTTTTCTATGCTCAACATACAGATCCTTATAGACACTCTTTTACTACCATAGCCTTCCACCCATCACCCACCTCTCCAAACAATAAAACTTGGGGGAACAACCAATAACCATGAAACAATTACTGTTCTTGCACTACCATGCAATAGGAAAATCACAAGCATACGAATTTTTAAAAAAAGAACTGGATATAAATGTCACAGAAAACAAGACTTGGAAGTAACAAGAGAGGATTCTTAAGAAAATGAAGTATGCGGCAGATGAGTCACAAGTGCTTTATTACTCCAAAGTAGATAGGATGGTCCCATAAAACTGAAACATTGCCACTAATCTGTTTGTAGGAGAATAAAGGGGGAAATTGAAAAATAACAGAAAACTCTCATCTACAGAAATTTGGCAATGACAAAACTACGTGACCTTGGTCAAGTCACATATTCTAAGCCTTAGAAACCCCATGACAAGAGTTAGCAGCTTAGGGGCATTGTAAGAACATAAGTTGGGCACACAACAATAATGACCACCAAGAGATGAGTGAACATGTTACAGGTATGCCATCTTCGAAAGAAAGAAGGCTGGTGTGGAATAGAGATGCAAAAATCTTCAGTTATTTCTGACATAAAAATAAAGGATTTCCACAAACACAACAAAACCCCCATCTAGGAGATATTACAAATTCTCTCTGTGTATGCATTTTAGATTACTTTTCACAACCTGAACTTCCCTCCAAAAATTTTGTGCAAAGTCAACTTCTTTCTTGTGCAGATAAATACTATCTTATATGCAAAAGACACTTTTTTTTTTACAAAAGACACTGTTCTTGCATTTTTACACAAAATCAAGGGCCACTTTAATGCAATATTTGTTTCAAATAGAAAAGTTATAAAATTTGCTCAAGCTTCTTAACACAGATTTTTGATGTGTCAAGATGCCCCTTTCCATCAAGGATTAGGAAATTATGTATGACTACTAAAAGGAACAAACCAAAAGGTATTCCAAGAACTTTATTAAGCTGAACCTGATCTGGGATCCACATTTGCAAAGCTGGCACGACTGACATCTACCCGCCGGAGGGCGTTCTTTGTCATAGCTCCCACGCTGTGGAATGCCCTCCCGGCCGAAACCAGGGCCTTGAAGGACCTGCTCCCGTTCAGACGGGCTTGCAAAACCCATCTGTTCAAGCAGGCTTTTGGCGAATAGGCCCGTATATCTTTAAGTGTGTAATTGCTGAATTATGTTACTGTTTTATTTTGCCACTGCTATTTTAACTGTTTTAACTGTTTTTATTATCTTGTATTTTATTGCGCCTTTGGCTCTTGTGAGCCGCTGTGAGCCTCCGGGAGTCGGCGGCATAGAAGCCTGAATAAATAAATAAATAAATAAATTTGTAAGGATAATGCTCAAGGGATCTCAAAACAATCCTTCTTGCTGACTGGTACCAGTTTCTGGAACTTCTCACCTGTCGTGTTTAAGGCAAGTTCCAGGCCACTTCCACACAGCCCTTTAACCTGTGCCCCATCAGGTTTAAAAAGCCCAATTGAGCATAGGTTAAAATCCACACACCACCCGTGAACACCTGCACTTTCCTGCAGGGCACCCAGACACCAAAAACCCTCGTGTCAGAAAAGTCGTAAAAAGTAAAAATTATCCTGCTGCTGGCCCTCTCCTGATAGATAGAAATAACCTGCCAGGAGAAGGGGGGGGGGGGCGAGGTGTGATTTTACTCCTCCCTTTCCCTGGCATGTCATTTCTATCTATCAGGAGAGGGCCAGCAGCAGGATAATGGCAGCCATGTAATTTTTTTTACTTTTCAGTGTTTATTAAAGGTTTTTGAGGAGGGGTGGGAGTTGTCGGGTTTTGCAGGCACCAGGAGTCTGGAAATCCGGAGACATATGTGTGGATTGGGTCTGGAAGTCATGCAATGTGATCCCCGGGTCCAATCCATACAGGGGCAACACCTGGAAAGACTCAGATCTTTCCACGTGTCAAATTAATCCGGCACAAGGCAGGGTCTTCCTGCTTTGCGCTGAATGAATTCACTTTTACCTGAGACATCATTTGGATGCCTCAGGTAAAAGCACGGGAGCTCACACATTTTGCAAGCTGTGTGGATGCTCCTCCTGTTAAACAAACAATATAAGGCTCAAACAAATAAGGTTACACATAGACAACCCAAAGTTAAAGTCCTTGTAGGTTTAGAGTTATAGCACACAGCTGTTGTGAGTGAAATGCATTCAAAGTTCAGAATCCAAAGTACCACGCCAAAATAATTATAATGACTAAGCAACAAGAAACAGGAACCAGAATTCCAATCTAAAGTCAACAAAGCCAACAGTCCAAGATAGCAGAGTCCAAGATTGAAGGCAAAATCCAAAACACAGAAGCCAAGGTACAGTCCAGAGTCAACAAGGCTGATAATCCAAGGTGCCCAGAGTTACACCATGATGCAACAATACTGAAAACTTGAGAACCTTTTATTCTATGTTCTCAGATGTTACTTGTGAAGAGTCTGTTTCTCTGTTAATTGGGCAGACTTATGGGTTGCAGCATGCTTCGAACATCCCCTCATCCTCATGGTCAGAGCTGACCAGGACACCACCAAAGGAAGACAGACTACTAATATCTTTCTTGTCCTTCTGTATTTGCTCAGGAAGACCTTTAAATTTCAACCAGACTTGTTTGTAGAAGAAAATTTTCACAGATAGATGACTTTAAAAAACTTTTGTAGATATGGCTTTATTATTGTATTGATTATTATGATGTTTTATGATGTAATTCGATATGCTGTAAACCGTCCAGAGCCAGTCGGAAAGGACAGTATACAAATCGAAATATTAAATAAATAAATAAATTATAATTTTGCTTTTTTATTTTACACGTGATTGTTTTTACTCTTGTTGATTCTGCTGTTGTTACTAGTCTCTCTCAATGCTATTTGGAGTAGAAAAGTGGCGTAAAGATTAATAAACAAGCAATTAAATCCAACACTAATCCAACTCCAACAACTATGGGATTTACCGCTTGCAATTAGTATTTATTGCGTCTCAATATTTCTTCTCTAAGATGACAAGTGGTGAGAACTTAGGATGGGGAATTTAAGCCTCCACTATTAACACCTAAAAAGTGACAGGAAAAGGCAAGATCTAGGAAGCAAAATAGTGGAGGGCAAAGAGTGTTATATTTTTTCTCTCACATACTTTCCTTCCACATATTTTTACCCTAGACTCTTCAAAACAGTGCTTAGAAGAGAGGTTTGTACCTAGAAGAGAGATAAAGGGGAATGCAATCACAAGAAAATAAATGATAATAATTAATGATAGTACAAAAAAAAGTAATGGTGGAACCACCACACTTGAGGGTAAGATGCTAAGTTCTTGCCACCAAAAAATTCATAATTGAAATTGTGCTTTGTCCAATGCAAAGAATGTGGAAGTCCAGAAATATGACAGAGGGAGTGAATATGTGATGATGTCACTTATTTATTTATTTATTTATTTTATTTTTTATTTATTATTCCAAATTATATACCACCACTCCTCAAAGGCTCAGAGCGGTTTACAATAGGAACAAGAAACAATATGCATAACACCATTAAAAACAGAGCGAAAATCCCCAATTAGCAAGATTCGAATGCCTGCCGGAATAGATAGGTTTTACATGCCCTCCGAAAGGAAGGTTAACTTCGAAGACCTCGTGTTTCTGCCACAAGGCATTCCAAAGGTAAGGAGCTAGGATCGTGAAGGCTCTGCATCTGGTGGCCATCAGATGAAAGGTCTTAAAGTTGGGCACTTCAAGCCGGTTTTGGTCCTCCGAACGAAGTGATCTTCGTTCGGGTTGGTAGGAGCTGCCTGCCATTCTTCCGCTCCCTCATTGCTTGTCTTACATGTTTGGCATACATCTTTGCTAAATTCTGGACAGAATTGAGCAAGGAGATAAGAAATGTTCCACCACGTCTAATGGGAGTCCTGTAGCATATTAGTGCATTTGCTGAATTAGATGTGAAAAAGTGACTTCTGCAAACTACAATTCCCAGAATCCCCCTGTCAGTATGCCCTGGTCTGGGAGCTGTAACACATTATCTGGTGTGGCACAAGGCAGCTTCTTAGATCCCAAGCATATCTTGTCTATTTTTGGACAACAATCACATAAATAAGCTTGCAGCTCTTTCTAATATACAATAAATTTGTTAGGCATTGCTTTGAAAACACAGAGGCATTCCTCCCATTCTTTGTAATGCTGACCTCTTTATTTCCCATAACAACCCTGAGGCAACAGTAGCTGTTTATATTGGGTGTCTGTGTGTGTGTGTGTGTGTGTGTGTGTGTGACCTTTTGGAATGTGTTTAATACATTATTCATAATTAACATAGTAAAGTGATAGGAAATTAGGAAAACCAAAACAAAATTACCAGCCCTTTCCAAAGGAATAATTAGTGAAATCCACAGACTAAACTATTGATCTAACTCTTCTGAAGTTTGCAACTTCATGTGGTTTAGATTCAAAGCAAGTATTAGAACTTGATGGTTCAGCTAGCTCATCTTCCATACACCAGTAGTTAATTCCCTCTTAGATTGTTGATGTCACCATCCTTGCCTTTATTAGGGCAATGTATTTTAGAATTTAAGGTGTTTTATGTTTTTGACTTGTAAATATTCTATGAAGTTTTACTTACAGGAATTTAGCTTATACGAAGTCAAACTCTTGACCAATTTCCAATACTGAACAGCAGCGGCTTTCTGTGGTTTAAATTAGAATTATTTCTTCACTTTACCTGGAGCTTTAAACTGAGGGCCCTTCCACATAGCCCTATATCCCAGAATATCAAGTTAGAAAATCCCACATTATCTGAGTGTGGACTCAGATAACCCAGTTCAAAACAGGTATTGTGGGATTTTCCACATGTGCTGGGGTTAGGGACAATAGACTACCAATAAAAATATTTATTTTTAACCTGAATGAGCATCTCTCTATGAATGCCTGGGGACCCTTCCACACAGCCCTATATCCTAGAACAGTGTTTCCCAACCTTTTTTGAGCTGTGGCACACTTTTAACATTAAAAAAATCCGGGGGCAAACCACCAACCAAAATGACACTCTAACACAGTAAAGAATGGCTAGGGGATGGTGACCTGCTGGGAGCAGCTGCTGGGAATGCCGAAACCGGGGGAGGGGGAGAAGCCAGGCCCCACCCACCCCCTGGCTTCAGCTCTCCCACAGCTTCGCCAGCCTTGAGGGGACAATGCCAAGCCAGAGGTGGCAGAGCCAGCACAAGGCTGGAGAAGCTGTGGGAGAGCGGAAGCCGGGGGGAGGGGGCAGAGCCAGGCCATGCCATGCCCCGTACCCTCCCCCCGGCTTCTGCTCCTCCACAGCTTCTCCAGCCTTGAGGGGAGAGTGCCAAGCCAGCGGTGGCAGAGCCAGCACAATGCTGGCTTGGCACTGTCCCCTCAAGGCTGGAGAAGCTGTGGAAGAGCGGAAGCCAGGGGGGGAGGGGGCAGAGCCAGGCCATGCCATGCCCCGTACCCTTCCCCCGGCTTCAGCTCCTCCATAGCTTCTCCAGCCTTGAGGGGGCAATGCAAAGGCAGCAGTGGCAGAGTCAGCACAACGCTGGCTTGGCATTGCCCCCTCAAGGCTAGAGAAGCCGTGGGAGAGCGGAAGCCGGGGGCGGAGCCAGGCCAGGCCAGACCCCGCCCCTTCCCACCAGCTTTCTCCTCCATGCGGCTTCAGCGAGCGAGGGAAGAGAGTCATGGCAGATTGGAGGCTGGCTGGGGAAATGGCCGAAGGAGGCGGCGCCCCGGCCTCTTCTGCCGCCGCCACCTGGCCCTTCCTCCTCCTCCCCCAAGCAGCAGTAGTTCAGCAGGAGGAGGGGGGGAGGAAGGGAGGCAGAGAGCTTTTCTCACGGCACAGCAGGAGGTCCGTCACGGCACACTACTGTGCCGCGTCACAGTGGTTGGGAAACACTGTCCTAGAATATCAAGGCAGAAAATCCCACAATATCTGCTTTGAACTGAATTATTTGAGTCCAAACTTGATATTCTGGGATATAGGGCTGTGTAGAAGGGCCCATGGTCCTCCAGAATGACACTATGGCCAATGCCAATTAGAGATTAGAAAAGAAGTCAAGTTATATCAGGTTGTATAGCAGGGGTCCTAAAACTAAGGCCCAAGGGCCGGATACGGCCCTCCAAGGTGATTTACCCGGCCCTTACTGAGGGTCAACCAAAGTCTGAAATGACAACAATAACAACAATCCTATGTCATCAGTCAAAAGCAGGCCCACACTTCCCATTGAAATACTAGTAAGCTTATATTTGTTAAAACTGTTCTTCATTTTAATCATTGTATAGTTTTAAGTGTGTTTTTTGCACTACAAATAAGATATGTGCAAGTGTGCATAGGAATTCATTCATGTTTTTTTTTCAAATTATAATCTGGCCCTCCAACAGTTTGAAGGACTGTGTCCTGGCCCTCTGTTTAAAAAGTTTGACAACCCCTGTTGTATAGTGACAAACAAAACATTAATCTCTAAACCAAAATTCAATATTCTATCTGTGGGTTTACCTGAATGTTATTTCCATAAGTGTCTGAATTCTATGAGTTCCATTTTAGACTGTTTCACATGCTAAAGTATGGGATGTAGATGCTAACGGTTAACTGAGCAGAAAGTCATTCACTGAGTAGACCCTTTGTTTTTGTGAGCCAGCTTGTCTTGGTTTGTTTGAGCTACAGTTGTGAGCAAATTGAAGACATGGGGAATAAGATGGGGGGAAACTGTATGCAGTACAACCCCTGGACCCATGGAGGGTAGCGAAAATCATGGGTAATAGCAAATTCAATTTTGAGTGGAAAAACACCACAAAGTTGTGCTGGGGAAACCTAGAAAATGCTTAGAGTGCACACCAGACTTTTAAAAAGTCTTTCAGAATTAGGGAATTAGAAGTTTTCTATCCCAAGTAATGAAAAGACATGATGAACCTCCTATGTTCAGACTAAAGATGTGAAAAACATTTAAAAATATTTGGCAAATGGACCAAAACATATTTCTTGAGTATTGAGAGGAATCTTGGATGGACCTAAATCTTTGTAGTCTAGGACTTACTCTATACAACATGTGCATATAGTCATTTTGTACAGAATAACAGGTGCTGCAGGTTATATTTCAGAGGAAGAAAGCAGAGAAACCATTTCTGAATATTCATTTCCTAAGAAAACTTTACGATATTCATGGGTTTGCCATAAGTTCAATAGGAGGTTAAAAGGCACGTGTATCCAAGTGGGAAACGAAGTTCCAAAAATTCACATGTTGGGTTGCAGTGAGTTTTCCGGGCTGTATGGCAGTGTTCCAGAAAAATTCTCTCTTGACGTTTCACTCACATCTACAGCTGGCATCCTTTGACGTTGTGAAGTTTGTTGGAAACAAAGCAAGTGGGACTTATATATCTGTGGGATGTTCAGGCTGGGGGGGGGGGGAAGAACTCTTGTCCGCTTGAGGCAAATGTGAAAGTTGCAATTGATCACCTTCATTAGCATTGAAAAGCCTTGCAGCTTCAAGCCTTGGCTGCTTCCTGTCTGGGGAAATGCTTTGCTGGGAGGTAATTAGCTGACCCTGATTGTTTCATGTCAGGAATTCCCCTGTTTTTTGAGTGTTGTTCTTTCTTTACTGTCCTGATTTTAGAGGGGTTTTTTTTATAATACTAGTAACCAGGTTTTGTTTATTTTCATGGTTTCTTCCTTTCTGTTAAAATTATCCACATGCTTGTGGATTTCAATGGCTTCTCTGTGTAGCCTGACATGGTGGTTGTCAGTGACCCAGCATTTCTGTGTTCTCAAGTAATATGCTGTGTCCAGGTTGGTTCATCGGGTGCTCTGCTATGGCTGACTTCTCAGGTTGAATTAGTCTGCAGTGCCTTTCATATTCCTTGATTCATGTTTCTGCACTGCGTTTGGTGGTCCCTATGTAGACTTGTCCACAGCTGCATGGTATACAGTAGACTCCTGCAGAGGTGAGAGGATCTCTCTTATCCTTTGCTGAATGTACCATTTATTTTTCTTAGTGGGTCTGTAGATAGTTTGTAGGTTGTGTTCTTTTCATCGGCTTCCCTATATGGTCAGTACTTCCCTTAATGTAATGCATGTGTTGTCTTACTCTCAACCGCAAAACAGGGATAAGGGAAGGGTGAGATAAAATAATAGATGATATTTTTTTCACCCTTAGTGTAGTAGTAATTGTTGTTCATTTGTGACTCTTCGTGACTTCATGGACCAGCCCGTGCCAGAGCTCCCTGTTGGCCATGGCCACCCCCAGCTCCTTCAAGTTCAAGCCAGTCACTTCAAGGATAACACCCATCCATCTTGACTTTAGTCGGCCCCTCTTACTTTTTCCTTCCATTTTCCCCGAACATCATTATCTGTTTTTCTGTCTTCTCATTATTTATTTATTTATTCATTCATTCATTTGCAGTATTTATATTCTGCCTTTCTCACCCTGCAGGGGGCTCAGGGCAGATTACAATGCACATATACATGGCAAACATTCAATGCCATTTAGACATATAACATATATAGGCAGACACAGAGGCAATTTAACATTTCATTTCCCCCCGGCTTTCATGGGGGTATGCTTCCACTTCACCATCTACTTGTGACACCAAGTCCTCGATGGTGTATTTCCTCATTCTTACACATGCTGCTGGAAAGTTTTATGGTGTCGTAAATTAGTTAAATTAGCCTCCCTGCATAAAGCAGTACCTAAATTTCCTACTTGACAGATGCAACTGTCTTTCAGGCTGCATAGGTCGATAGCAAGCTAGACTATTAATGGCAGGGAGGTCACTTTGGCCATTATGTGGCCAAAGTACTTCATCTTAGTGTAGTATCATGCTACAAATGTAAATGCGATCCCCATGCAATCCTCCTTTAACATAAAAACAATTGAATTGGCTTTTGTGAACAATAAATTCGGCGTGCCAACCCTTTTATTTCCATCTTCTAACCTCTGTTTCTGGGATTTTTTATTTGTAGAAAAAAATGTGTGTGGCCAAAATGTGGTGATATTGAGACAACACTGATAGTGATAATTACTACAAAAAATAACACCAGCTTTCTTTTTAAAGATAGAAAATGGTCTACTGAAAGCTATTAAGTTTTCCACAGTGAGGGAAAATAGCAGGAAAATTTAATCTTGTGCCACCCCCATAATTTCTCTAGCCAGAATTACATCAGAAGGAGCTGCGACTATCTGTCCATGCCAAAGCAAAGTTGACTTAATCCCCATAAATAGAGATATGCACTGAATGTAGGCTTTTCTTTGTGCAAACTAATGCATTATGGAATTCTAGCCCAATTTTCTTTTAAAGGTAAAAATTAAATGTAATTTTCAAAATGGGCGTTAACTGCACAATTATTTCACACGTGTGCAAAGGGACTCAAATCTATTCCATGAAAAGGCTAATAAATAGCAAAAACATAGACAAGACCTAAGCTTTTGGCTATGCAATGACAGCTATTTTTAGGGACTACAAATTTTGGCTCTATTCTCCCCAGCTTTCTGAACTTGATCCACGAAGGAGACCATTCCAAAGAAAGCATCAAAGAAAGATGTCCTGTAAAATCGTAACGCCTGCTCTAAGGATTTTTAGAAAATAATATCTCGTTTTGATCTAATCTGGACCATGATAGCAAAGTTGCCATATCAGCATAAAACAGATCAGCATTTCCAAATTCCATGGCACAGCTGCAAAAGGAATGTGTGTGTGAAAAAGCAAAGTCAGATTTATATATTATATAGAATATCACGATTTGGAGGTTTTCAGTGCACAAAAACATCTGCCACTCAAAGCAAAAGAGATCCTGATTTGACTGCCATAAAATACAGAGCAAATCAAATTGTGGCCAATCCTGTCCTCCTGAGCCAAACTTTGCAAAGAAAATATTACTTGCCAGGAAAAGGATGATGACAAAAGGGAGGGTGCAAATGTCACAGACAGTGCCAAGAGAAACAGAAAACTTTTGCTTAGGCTTGTGGTGAAACCACTCAGAGATTCCATAGGTCACCTAGAAAAGATCACACTAGTACAATATGTCCAGCTGTCCAATATCCTATGACTAACTTTGCACAGAATGATACAAATGGCGTCAATTATTGCCACCTAACACTTTAAAGTAGACGTATGCTGAACCTTATTCAAAAGAAGAACTAAGCAATAGGTCAAAGGAAAAATATTGTGAGATATGCTTAGGCGATACCTCATAGCTCAAGGATGAGATAACACAAATTCTTCCCCATTTGTGGATGTGAATTATCACCAGTTCATACCAGCGAAGGAACACAGATTCACAGCAGTTCTTCTGTTTCAAAACTATGAGAGTTGCTTCTAGTGCAACTCATGATAAGACCGAGTAGTAAAGCAAACCATCGGAATTGCCAAAACAATGAAGAGAAAGAGAAGAAACAATGCTGCGTAGCACTAGGATAAAATGTTTAAGCTCAAAACCCCTGCTGAATTTGGGCAGGATGGAGCCCAAAGAGAAGGAAAAACAATGATATTGAAGTTCAATTACAATCCTATCATGCCAGTGACGTCTTGCCTTGTCGCTTTTCAGTCTTTGACTAAGATCAGGTGAAACAATTAGTGGCATTATGTAAGTTTGAATTTATCTAGAATTTAGATCAGCGTTTCTCAAACTAGGGGTCAGGACTCCTGGCGAGGATCATGAGGGAGGTGGCAGAGGGGTCGCCAAAGATCATCAGAAAACACAATATTTTCTGTTGGTCATGGGGGTTCTGTGTGAGAATTTTGAATCAATGCTATCATTGGTGGGTTCAGAATGCTCTTTGATTGCAAGACAACTATACATTCCAGCAACTACAACTCCCAAATGTCAAGGTCTCCCCCCCCCCTCCAAACTCTACCAGTGTTCACATTTGGGCACGTGGAGTATTCATGCCAGGTTTTGTCCTGATCCATCATTGTTTGAGTCCACAGTACTCTCTGGATGTAGGTGAATGCCCACCAAACCCTTTCGGTATTTTCTGTTGGTAAACCTTACATCCTGATAGGTTACTGTAAATTAAATCCCACATCAGTCCTAATTAGAATAGAGTGTGTTCACAGATGTGTTGAAATGAATTAAGTTTTATGATTTTACCCTATAACTCAATACTTCAGCATTTCTCAACCTGGGGATTGGGACCCCTGGAGAGGTCGTGAGGGGGTGTCAGAGAGGTCATCAAAGTCAATCAGAAAACACAGTATTTTCTGTTGGTTGTGGGATTTCTGTGTGGGAGGTTTTTCCCAATTCTATCCTTTGTGGGGTTCAGAATGCAATTTGATTATTGGTGAACTATAAATCCCAGCAACTATGTCAAGGTCTATTTTCCCCAAACTCCATCTGTGTTCACATTTGGGCATATGGAGTATTTGGCCAAGTTTGGTCCAGATCCATCATTGTTTGAGTCCACAATGCTCTCTGGATGTAGGTGAACTACAATTCCAAAACTCAAGGCCATTGCCCACCAAACCCTTCCAGTATTTTCTGTTGGGCATGGGAGTTCTGTGTGCCAAATTTGGTTCAATTCCATCATTGGTGGAGTTCAGAATGCTATTTGATTGTAGGTGAACTATAAATCCCAGCAACTACAACTCCCAAATGACAAAATCAATCCCCCAACTCCACCAGTACTCAAATTTGGGCGTATTGGGTATTTGTGCCAAATTTAGTCCAGTGAATGGAAATACATCCTGCATATCAGATATTTACATTACGATTCATCACAGTAGCAAAAATACAGTTATGAAGAATAAAGGAAAATTATTGTATGTTTGGGGGTCACCACAACATGAGAAACTGTATTAAGAGTTCGCAGCATTTGAAAGGTTGAGAAACACTGATCTAGATGTTGCTTTCAGGCATGTTTCTTCATGGTTTCAATCCAAGATCAGTGTCCTGACATAAAAATAACTATTTACATATAAAGCACAGTAACATTTGCATATAGAGAATAAGGATAATGTCACCTGACTATGTGAGATTTGTGATTGATTTCCATCCACATTGCATTTCTAATAAACGTTGTAAATTTGGCCAAAGACACTTTGGTACCAGAAATGAAGCAAGAAATGGTGTCCTCTATAGTCAGAGTGCATAAGATTTCATAAGTGAAATTAATTATTTGAACAACTGAGACATAAATACATACATGCACCTTCATGAACAGAATACAGATGAGCAAACCCTACCACTCTATCTCCTCAACAACTGCTCCTTCTGGAACAGATTAGAGAGGAACTACATGGCTATAGAAAGGAGAAAGGCCTATTGATTGATGCTGGCTTTCACCCTTTACATTGGAAAAGGAAGAGAAGGAAATAAAGTAGGATTAAATCAAATGTTTCAGAGCAAAATATTAAATGGATGGCACATAAAATACAACTGGAGAAAAGATAGAAGGTGACAAAGTAGAGGTTAATTAGCTTGTTCTCTGCTTCTCTCCCTCCTTCCCTCCCTCACTTTTTCTCCCCCTTTTCCTGCCTCCCTACTCATATTTATATCATGCCAGTAGTGGCAAGAAGATCTCCACCCTCACCAGTAGTTTATATAGGATTTCCTTGAGGAAAGGGTGATGATGATGGCCGTTGGCTCATAAATACAGTTTCAGTGATTGAATATCACATGGTCAGCTATGTTTCACACACTCAAACACACAACCCATGCCATGTGTCTCTGCTGGGGGGGGACTGACAACAATAATAGATTGGAAGTTTGAGTAAATATTTAACTTTTCAGTTAACCTATTATCACCTAAAATTGTTTCCAGAATACTTTCCTGTATTTTTCTTTTCTATAATAAACTTTTCCAGAGAAGATCGTAGAAGATTTTAGCAAATCTCTTCCCACAGATTTCCATCCCATAAATATCTAGAAGCAGAACAGCAATTTGACGTTGATAGCAATGTTCACTAAAAGATGGGGAAAGCAGAACTCCAACAGTTATATAATCAAATCAGTCATGAGTGATCACTTGTGGATGAGTATGATCATCTTCTAGAGGTAGAGTTTTGGTGGCGGATCCATAAATGACTGTAAAAACCTATTGTAGAATCATATGGTCTTTCACAGTGACAACAAAGATTTCCAGATGGAACATGATCATGACAAGGATTTGCTTGGCACATTTTTTTTATTTTGCCCTGTATTTATGCCTCTTCAAAATGCACAGCAACACTGGTAACAGCAGACCTCCGGTTACAATGCTTGAGTGCCAAGGGTTCCCAGTTATTGATGTTTATGTTTAAGGTTAGCTTTAAGCCCATTTTAAAATCTCTTTTGCTGTCCATCTGCATTCCATTTTCTGTTCTTAAACTGAGAATAAACTAACTATTTGGGAGATGGTGACTGGACATTTGGATGTTGTCAGTCCAGTGAAGTTGGTGGTGGAGGATCATCACTTTCATGCTGGTCATCTTTGCTTCTTACAGAATACTGATGTTTGTCCACCAGTCTTCCCAAGAGATTTCGAAAGCAACACTGATGGAATCTTTCCAGAAGTCAAGAGTGACATTTGTAGATGGTTCAGGTTTTACTGGTGCACAATACAGTCGGAAGGACAATAGCTTTATAAACAAGCATCTTAGTATCTCTACAAGTGTCCTAATCCTTGAATGCTCTATGTTTCATTCAAAGAAATGCTGCGCTTGCAGAGCTCGGATGGTACTGTATCTTGGAGTTGGTGTCAAATTTTGTGGAGAGGTGGTTGCCAAGGTAAATATTTGCACAAATCAATCTATCAGGGCTTAGAAGCAACTGGGGATACACAATCTATATAAATAAAAATGTAATGTTTGTTTGTGGGATTAACATAACATAACCATAAACCACTGGATGAATTGACACCAAATTTGGACACAATACACCTATCAAGCCAATGAGTGACCATCACTCATAAAAACACTGAAAAACACAGAAGAGATTTTAAAAGCCATTTTAAAAATAAAAACACACCCATTACAACACATGTGCAAAACCATATCTATCTATCTATCTATTACATATAATAAAAGTCAGTGTTTGCGGTGGTGCGACAGAGCGACCGGAGGAATATGTGCCAGCATTTCAATTGGCTGCCATTGTGGGATTATTTGCATAACGGGCTCTAACTGGCCAGTCTCAGAAATCCAACATTCTACGGCCCCAGACAGAGGGGATTGGTTGCCACTGAAATGGAATTTGCATAACTGCCTCCAAATGGCCAAGCACATTCAAACATTCTAAAGTGACTCAGAGGGAAAGGGAACGGCCCACAGCAGTGACAGATCAGGACCAAACTTGGCAAACAGGCAACCAATGGCCCACTTCACTACCTGGTGTGGCTTAGGGCAGGAGGGGCCACGAATGATGGGATTTGCAGTACCTTCACATCATTCACTTCCCAAACAACACTAAAGCCCCTATAAAACACAAACCAGCCCCAAAATTGACAGAAAGGCTTCATTAACTTGATTTTCCTGACTAGGCCCCCGGGACTCGCAGTACCTTCACTAAGTTCCTGAGACTACTGCAAGCCACATAAACATCTAATAGGAACCAACCTTGGCACACAATGCCTTCCTCAAATAACCCGGGCACCGCCGGGTCCTCAGCTAGTGTGTATGTGTGTGTGTATATATATATATATATGCGTAGACACACATATACACAAATATATACACACACATATACATACATAAAACACATATACACAAAATAAGGCGCAGCAATGTGTGGCAGGGGACGGCTAGTCTATATATAATCTTCTGCTCAATGATGGGTAACTACTAGCTGTTTAACTGACTACTGAGACCAGAGCTTTTATCTAATCAAATGGATCACCAACAGCTTGCTACATTATCTGATCTTTGTTGGGCCATTGACTGCAATACCATTCTCCTCCAGTTGCATGTAGCAGAGATGCTACTGTGCAGCAGGGATGTAATCAGCAATTTATTCCATTTACCTCCCACAGAAGGCACCAAAACCCAGTTCAAGCTCCTTGGTGTAAACTCTGAGCAAAATTATTTTATAACTGATAAGACTTTTTCTGAATTATGAAATGTATCAGGTTGCCATTTGGAGCCCTCATCCAAAGTCCCCTCTACAACATTTAATCTGCCAGTTTTGTGTTTTAGAACTCTGACAGTATCTTGGAATTTGGTATCATTTTCAACCACTGCATTTAGGCATAAACAAAATTGGCTGCCTTGGATAATCTGATATCCTCTAAAATATTTAGTTAACCAGATTGGCACTGCATTGTATGACTATAATATTGGATTACGTGGTTTTAATAATTGGTTTTAATGTTTGAGATGTTTTAAGCCAAGGGTGCTCACACTTTTTCAGCGTGCGAGCTACTTATAAAACAACCAAGTCAAAATGATCTACCTACCCACTACTCAGAGAGCCATAAAAGCAAAATATTTGGAAATCTATTTCAGTGAGAGCCATATAATATATTTTAAGACTGAATTCAACTAAATGTGAGTATAATAAGCCCCTGAATTTATTCATAATAATAATGATGATAATATTCATTCAGCTGCTGCTATTAATAATAATAATAACAACAACAACAACAACAACAATAGGTTCCTAGAGTAGAAGGATACCTCCCAGGGCCATCCAGTCCAACCTCTTTCTGCCATAAGGGAAAAACACAATCAAAGCATTCCTTACAGATGGCCATTCAGCCTCTGATAATAATAATAATAATAACAATGGGTTCCTAGAATAGGAGGAGACTTCCAAGGGCCATCCAGTCCAACCTCCTTCTGCACCTGAGCGGCGTCGATAGCCTGCGGGGTGGGACTGAGCCTTCCTCCCGGCCTGCCTGCGATCTACCAGGACACCCTACGTGATCTACCAGTAGATCACGATCTACCTAATGAGCACCTTAAGCAGTTGGTTTTAATGTATATGTTTATTCTGTTGGATATATGTTGTAAATAATTGTACAGATACCATTAGTGGTATTGCTGCAATTGTGTAAAGACTCTTTTTCTTTAGATATAGGACATCTCTGATAGCAATATAATTTTACCCTTGGCCTGATCATCATAAGGAATGGGACTCATCAGAAGGTCTGGCAACTCATTCACGAAAAAGAAATTAATTGCATTTATTCAGCTGCTTAGCTGCACAAAGATGTTTAAAAGCAGAGTGTGCATTCTTGCCTAGCTTCAAAGCTGACATGATGGGACTGCATTCTTCGTTTCTTTAATGTTCTGGAAGCTATCACAGACAAAGCGAGAAGGCATAATACACCATGAACATTCCTCACTGGAGGAGAAATATTTAGCTTTGGTTTGTGGGTTGGTCTGTTCTATAGTACTCAGCTCATGTGCCAGTTCTTAATTTATCAAACTAACTACCCAAAATGAAGTACCATTCCTTATTTTATTTGTTACAGAATTATGCATGGCACACACAACTCTGTAATATGACACATCTCTGAAAAACGATAGACTGCTCAAAACCATTAAGTGAGAGACCAAAATGAAGCACAGATAGTTCCTTTTCTTCTTCTTAAAGGTCTTAGATCTCATGCATTGAAGTACATTTCTAAATCCCCAACGTTTGGGTGGATTTCTTTCCCTTTTCAGTTTGAAATGCTTGCCCAGCATCACAGGAAAAGAAATGGCTGTTTAGCACTCCTTTACATTCATAACTATATGCAGACCAGAAAAAGGAAAAAAGGAGTTACACATTTACTGCAGTGCTAATTCAAGGTCAGATTTTACTATGTAGAATATATTGTTACTGGCTAAGGGATTCAGCACATAATAAGCCTTCCTCAATCTGTGAATGGGCAAAAGTTCACCTTTGGTTTCATAAATCAAGAGTAAACTGGCTTGATATAGGAGCAAAAAAAAAAGCCTTACTTGATTAGGCAATTCTAACTATTGAGTATATCCATTTCACACAAACTGTGCTGTATTTAGTGTAGACACAAATATGAAACATGAAAACCATGATGATAAATTATGCCTAAGAAACACTGTGTGTGAGATTGTTTTAAACAAAAGAGTCCTGATTTGATTCTCAGCCATAGTTCAGATTTCAAACCACTATTCGTTTCATATGTACAGAGAAGAGATGGTGTCTGTAATTTTAATTTCTAACTAACTTCCCACACAGAATTCTCAGATGTTACACCAAACATTGTGCTTATAGCGTAGTAACGTGCCCTGGCATGGACAGTTAAGATTTTACAACAAACCACAGTTTGCTCACATTATACATAGTTTGCAGACCACTTCAAAACAGTTTTTTTAGACCATACTTTGGTGCTTGCTTGTAAAGTCTGGCTGAAATATCACAATCTCTCCGCAAATCTTTCACTCTCGGTTTAGTATTGTTTTAACAATGGCTTTATCTTCCACTGTTTGTTTTTAAAGGATGCTATACAGACTATAGGTTATTATGATGGGGAAAAGTTTAACTTTCCAATCTGGATTTGCATGCTTCCCTTTCTCCTTCACAAGCAGAACCTTTCAACAATTAACAACATTGACCGTGATTTGTTTAGAACTGGACTTCTTAAAATTTTTCACTCGGGATCCCCTTTGGCCTGATAATATCTGTAGCTATTGCTACTGTTTTAACCCTACGACATGGTTTTAATATGATGCTGTAATATGATGGTGTATTGTTGTTTTATTATATGTAAGTTGCCCCGAGCCATCTGGGAGTGGTGACGAATAAATTTGAATAAATAAATAAATAATTATTTACGCGACTCCAGGTATACAGGTATATTAAATAGGTATACAAATTAAACATTTACTGATAACAAATCAGCATTCGCAAGGCTTGCTAACAGGTTGCTTTCCCTTTTTATGAAGTATAGATGAGGCAGTTTCTGCAGGGTTTACTGTAAACCCTGCACAATGGAATAATGCAGATATCTAAAGCAGCTGCTTTGGCCCCTTCCACTCAGCTAAATAAAATCCCACATTATCTGCTTTGAACTGGAATATATGGCAGTGTGGACTCAGATAACCCAGTTCAAAGCAGATATTGTGGGATTTTCCACCTTGATATTCTGGGTTATATGGCTGTGTGGAAGAGCTCTATGTGATGTTCAGAAAATGTTTACTGTTGCCATTTTTTTGAGGCCCTTATACCCCAACTGAGCTAAGGGGACCCCATTTGGGGCTGGGATCTACATTTTAAGAAGATTTGGTTTAGAACAAGCCAGTTTCAAAACAGACTATAGAAGTCAGAAAACATGTTTTTTTCAATATGATCAAATGCAGCCCAAATATCTCATGTGTCCATTAGTGGCTGCTGTATTTGACAGTGGGTTTGCGACAGAAAATGGGAAGAAGGCAGCTGTTTCTTGAACAGATGAAAGGACAGAAAACGATGATCTAAATCAGTGGTTCCCAAAGTGGGCGGTACCACCCCCTGGTGGGCGGTGGGGTGATCTAGGGGGGTGCTGGAAGGCCCAGGAAAATTTGGGGGGTGCTGAACCCCTGTAAGGGGGGGGTGGCATGAGCCAGGTAACAGGCTACCATCCATCTCTCTGTGGTTGTCTCTCTCTCTTCTTCCCTCCTCCTGCTCCCTCCTCTTCCTCTCGCCAAGCAAGGGATAATAATAATAATACCTTTGGGGTTCCCTTCCAACTGGTTGAGTCTCATAACAATAATAATAATGTCCTTCAACATATTTAGTGGAACATGGATTCAGTGCGGTAACCAATTTATTTAAAAAAGAAAGAAACCGATTGCAAAATAGTTAATCGCGATGATTTGAGGTTACTGCTAATGAAAAATAGAGCCGAGGATTACTAGATTGGTAGCAGCATACCAGGTTCATCCTTCTCATTGAGATGATTTCAAATGTTTTAACTGTTTTGTATTACCTTTGTATTCTAAATTCAATAAATAATTTAATAATTTCAAACTTCAATGTGTCTAATTTACAACTTTCTTTATTATGTTTTACGAAAAAGATAGAAATATTAATACATATATCTTTCTGTTTAATTGCTATTTAAAAATTTTAAAAAAATAATTTCTAGGGGGAATTAATAAAGTTCAGACATACTTAAACTGATCCCAGGAAGTTTTTTCTGTAGGAGCAGAGCTAACAAATTTAACTTCACGTGACCATCTCAAGCATTCATTAGCATTGGTTGTGGATTGTTGAAGGGCTGGAGTGTTGAATTTCGAAAAAACTGGACATTTCCCTGCTGAATTGAGGAGTGGGACAAGGCCCTCTTCTGGAATCCACACGTTACTCCAAACACTAGAAATGATCTGGGACTAACCTTCACATTTTCTGACTTATTAGAAAATAATCTAATGCCTGATAGTGTAGAAATAAGAAAGAAACAGGAAAACTATATCACATACAGATAGATTAAATCAAGAAAGGCGGTCTTGAGTTTGCAGGACTTTAGCAGGGCTACTAAAACAGGGCTTTTAGGGATCTCTCATTCGTAAGATTGCTAGAAGTCAAAGTCAACATGATAGCAATTACTATTACCTTGCATAATAGAAATTGGCCCTATTGCTTCTGAGTACATCCTTGGTAAGAGATGCACACCCCAACTATTCCAAACTATTTTAACATATAAAAAGCAGTCCTAAGGTTATCTTATCTTGGTAACAAATTATTTTTTGTTGAGAGGGAACAGTACTGATTTTTGGTACTCATGTAAGAGTTCTGGATCCAAGAGCTGAATGTATTCCAGCATTTCAGGTTCATGACCAGACTTTGCTTGGAACAACTTAAGTTTGGGAACTAGTGACTACCAAATGCTTTAAAACCTTATCAAAATAGCACGCTTCGCAACATGTTAGTTCTCTGTAAGCAGACAAGGGAGGGACAGGTTCGCCATTATTCATCATAGGGCCAGAGACACTACTACACCAAAATTTAACCTCTTTTCTCTAGCATTTTTACCAGTCTTTCTTTCAAAGCAAAAGCCAAGATGTGTAGCATATTTATAGCTGGCGCACAATGCTGCAAGAAGTTTTCTATAAGCACTAACTGATTTTTCACTCGTTTACTCCTTTGGCCTGATAATTATTTACGCGGCTCCGGGTATACAGGTATATTAAATAGGTATACAAATTAAACATATTTTTTCCAACAGGATTTTATTAAATTCCCACCAGCACTGTACAGAAAAAAGATAAGTGTTTCATTTATTAAATTTGGTGCCCTCAGTATGAAAGGATTCTCCTCAGGTCAATACATGTATGGATCTCCTCTTTTCTAATTCAAACACTGAAATTGTGTGCACATTGGGTGGATGCGGATATATTTTCTTTGAAATAACACACTTAATTTATAGGTTTTATTCTAGACCTCATATATTACTTTTCATGATATCTTTTAAAACACAAAATTTATACAAGATGTACATGACACTTGGCTGGTTCAAAAATTCAGGGGGTTGTTAAAGGACATTTAAAACTGAAGTCAGTTTTACAAGCTCACAAAGTCTCTGCTAACTTGGATTTGATTTGAGTTTAATATAATTTTTGGCTATTGTGAATATGCCCCTTCTATTGAACTCCACCGCCCAGTATTCTCACCCTGAAATAGTAATGGAGACAGCGATGAAGGCATTTTTGATTTTTCTCCTGTCGAGTTTTATCATCTGATTGTATCTGCCAACCGTGTAATAGAGAACATGAAATTACGGAATATATATTCTCCCACCTATCTCTAGAACTGTACAGTGGAAGAGTGTGAATGTTTTAGGTAATGCTTTCAGCTTTTGCATATGTTTTATATAGTATTTGGGGTACCTATTTGCAAGTATACTACATTACGAGAAGACACCAAAGTAGATGGGTTCAAATGGAAATGTGGGATGGCTGCCCATGAACAAGTCTGATGCTACTTCAAGTGGAATATTTGCCCCTCCTTTTTCTCTTCAATTTATTAGACCTGGGCTGATCTTTGTTGATCAACAACAATAAGACCTCTCAACCTCTGAGGATGCTTGCCATAGATGCAGGTGAAACGTCAGGAGAGAATGCTTCTAGCACATGGCCATATAGCCTGAAAAACCTACAACAACCCAACAATAAGACATATAGGAACAGGGGGAAAAGTAATAGGAATAAAATGAAATACAATATGTACAATTCTTGAGCTTGGATCTACAGTATAAAGAAAAGCTATTTACATTTTTTTCTCAAAAGCACTGTAATGGCTGGGGATTCTGGAGAGCATGGATTCTGGGTGCTGGGATTTCACATTTTGATGCTTTGATGTTGGCCCTTAAGATTGTGGATCTTTTCTATTATGGCTCCCTGTCCCTGGAATTCCATATTGAAGAAAACCCATCTAGTTAACTTCCTTTTGATATTCAGAAGTCTTGTTAAGAGCTTCCTGCTTAAGAAGGAGTTTTGGAATCTAAAAGGCAGGAAAACTGGTTTTGATTTAATGCTCCTTGCATGGGCTGTTGATTTAAGGTTGATTCATGTACAAGAATGTTTAGATGAGCCTTGATGTTCTTTTGAAATGGTTTGGATTATATGAGTAACATTTGTCATAAGTGGCTTTGGAAATCTAATGGGACAAATTTCAGTGGGATATTAATTTTTAAATGAATATAATGCATGACAGCAAGCTAAGTAGGTGCAAATATAACCCAGTCTGCTACTGATAATGCACACATGCTTGTTTAGATGGCCAAACAAGATACGACACTAAATGTATGAAGTTCCATTTTTAAATAGTTGTATTAAAAAATACAAGTTATTAGCCAGTATGTGCATGTATGGGGGAGGGGTGTATTTTCCTTAGGATCACAAGACATGGATGATCTTAATCCTTTATTCCCATACTGGGGTGCTGATAACAAAACAACCCCCCTAAGCTACCATAAACCAAAAATGGAAAGTTTATATTGGTACCACCAAAGAGTAAGGCAAAAGAAGCCAGGTTATAGGAAGGAAAGAGTTCACTTTCATTGTAGTAGTTATTAGCTTATGCTAAAAGAAACTTCCAAGTTATGAATTTAGCAACTGGTCCAATTTGTTCCTATATTGACACGAAACTAAAGAAAACCTTCTCTAAAAGTAGAAGTTCAGTATTTTAGTGAGGTGTGGTGAATTTTTATTTTCATTTATCAAAATGGTAAATTCACTAGGTAAAATTATGAAAAAATGTTTCCATTCTTACTATTCTTACTATTTTGACATTTTGTTTATGCATCGAAAATACCTATTGCTCTTGCTGATAAAGAAAGTATTAGTCTATTTACACTGGGGCAAAAAAAATATCTCATGAAGCTTGACAATTCTTTGTTGAGACATCCTTGCTTGTCAAGTACGTAAAAAAATTGACTATTTGGAACATTCCCGCAGTGTGTGCATCTGTTTGTGTCTGTGTCATAATTGTGTTTATGCACTTCTCTGCTAGCATATGTAAAGATAGGTAGACAGATAATCTAATACAGTGTTTTTCAACCTTTTTGGAGCCGCGGCACATTTTTTACATTTACAAAATCCTGGGGCATACCACCAACCAAAATGAAACTCTAACACAGTAATACATATAGTTAATATGTTTTTAAATGTATTTATACACTCAGTGTGAAACCTGGACCTGTTTCGATGAACACAACATAGATATCCTGGCAGGAATGGCAGAAAGACACAAACTTCCCACACAGAACTCTCATAACCAAGAGAAAATACTATAAGAGTTTGGTTTTGGGTTTTGGAGTTGTAGTTCATCTATATCCAGAGAGCACTGTGGACTCAAACAATGTTGGATCAGGACCAAACTTGGCATGAATACTCAATATGCCCAAATGTGAACACAAATGGAGTTTGGGGAAAATAGACCTTGACGTTTGGGAGTTACCGTTTCTGGGATTTATAGTTAACACACAATCAAAGAGCATCCTGAACTCTTGCAACAATAGAATTGAACCAAACTTGGCATATTGAACTCTCATTACCAACAGAAAGTACTGAAAGGGTTTGCTTGGGAATTGACCTTGAGTTTGGAAGTTGTAGTTCACCTACACCCAGAGAGCACTGTGGACTCAAACAATGTAATGTTATGTTGTTGTTTGTTTTCTATCCAGAATCACAATGTTGGAAGGAGGCTCGCCACTTTAAGGTCCCTAAAACAGGCATGGGAAAACTTCGGCCCTCTGGGTGCTTTGGACTTCAATTCCAACCATTCCTAACAGCCCAAGGCCCTTTCCTGCTTAAATGGCCGAGGAGGGGAAAGGAAAAGAGCCTGAGGCTGCTAGGAATGGTGGGAGTTGGAGTCTAAAACGCCTGAAAGGTCCAAGTTTGCCCATGCCAGCTTTCGACAGAGATCTCTTCCTCCCCCTTTGCGCCCTTTCTTCCCCCTCCTGCCGAACACTTAATTTTTCTTCTACACTGCCGCTTCTGCCACCATTTTGATCCAAGGGGGCAGCGTGAGCATGTTCAGGAGTGGAGGGGGAGGGAGGAAGACGTGACCCATGTGGGTGCTACTGCGCAGACTCGCCCCAGAGCAGAGTGAGGCAAAGTGAGCAGAGTGAGGCTGGGAAGAAGGGAGCCCGAGTGGAGAAGAAAAAGTGTTTGGCAGGAGGGGGAAGAAAGGGTATTGGAGGTTCCAATTTCCCACGGCTCACCTGATGATCGCTCACGGCATACTAGTGTGCCACGGCACACTGGTTGGGATACACTGATCTAATAGACATGAATGAAATATTTTCTTCTGCTTTTGTAACTTACATTGAAGTGAAAGGATAACCACTCAGGCTCAGAGAGCCTATGAGTTGTTTTATTTTTTATTGGCTGTGAGTATACGGCTTGGATTGAGGAAAGAATGACTTAGGAACCATCCACTGAATGGCCTGTTTTACTACAAACACATTTGAGAACAATGTGTCAGGCCATCAGGCCTGCTGGATGGTTGCCTGCAGAAAACAGGAACTTTTGTCCCCTAAGTTCAAAATGTAAACACAATTCAGGACACCCACTGCTTCTTTATGCTATAGCAGGCAGAATTCCTGCTCTGCAGACACAACGGGCATTTAACTACTTACTTGCTGCTCAAGCAGCGTCTCAGGGAGTAAGAAGCACCTCCTCCACATGTACGGGAACATTCACTCCACGAACCCCAAGCATCCCAGAGGGTATCACGGTCTTCCTCCGATCGAGCAGTTCGAGAACTCTAGGAAACAAAGGAAGAAAATAAACAAAGCATTGGAAAACATTTCTTGTTATTTTCCCAAGTCCACTGGAGTCTTCTCAGACAGCCCCCATCCCACCCAAAATTCTAAATAAAGGATCTAAATAATATGTGGATGGCCAGTTTGATTGATGCACACTTGTGTACTTTGACACCTACATTTGGTCAGTATCCTATACTCATGATTGCCTAGGCAACAGGTGTTTGTGAGTTGGGAGAGCTGTGTGGTATGTTTCACACAATAGTTTCTTACGTGGATAATACATAAAACACTTGTGTTCAGTGCTTTCTACCATACTTGTAGAAACTGCACATTGCTTGGGTTGAATTTGAATTCATATAACAAAATCAGATAGAGATGGGGCAAAATCTGTATTACACTTAAATTGCACATAGATGTTTGTGTATGTCTGTGTGAAGTGTCTTTGCTGATAAGTACATTCTGTTATCACTGTAAAACAGAATGCCATATTACTTCGGATGACTAGAGCTATAGTCTAATACATTTGGAAGATAACAGGGTTGGGATGCCTGCTATAAAAGACCTTAAAGCATCTTCTGACAGTTTGGAGAGAAGCTAAACACACAATGCAGCAGTAGGAATATACAACCAAACACACAAGGGAAGCGAATACACAAATTAGCAAAAATAGCAATGTAATGTTCACAGTGTCAATACACACACATTAGAAGGACGCCATACAAAGCCCATAGATGGTTATACATCACCAATTAATGGCTGGGAGTTGTGGGAAAGAGTTCAACGGGTGGGGATGCGTAGACCAGGGCGGAAAGAGTTCAAGGAAGAGGTGGTAATCCAAAAGTCAATGCGAAATAGATTCCAATAGTGCAACCAAAGTCTGCGCAAGGTCCCAATAACCTGGTTTCCGACAACCCAATCAGATGCGAAGATGGCAATGGTCTAAACGGTGGGCTGGAAAAGCGCCCCGGCTGGGGCCGCAACGGTCTGACTACGGGCCCGATCCGTTTCGCCCTGAAAAGGGCTTTCTCAAGTGGCAAATGATAACATGGGAGGCGTGACACAGAAGGATTCACGAATCAATACATGGTTGGTATCCAACGTAACACAGGTCCACAGGGTCCACAGAAGATGTTACATTGGATACCAACCATGTATAGATTCGTGAATCCTTCTGTGTCACGCCTCCCATGTTATCATTTGCCGCTTGAGAAAGCCCTTTCCAGTAGACAATCCAAGAGGCCTTCTAGATTTCTAAGAGAGCTGTCTTTCTTAGAGCCATGATGTTGGGCTTTGGATAATTGAAATAGGTGATCAGACACTTGTTAAAACTTGGAATGAAAGAGGCACTTGTCAGATCTACACATCTGTAGATAAATATCCATTTGCATGTCCTACGATTCACAAAGGATGGGACAAAAACCTTGCCATGGAAAAGCACATATTACCTAGTCTGGCAAAGCATTTCTGAGCAGGGTGCACACAGATCCAAGCAATCATTTAAAAAATGCACACAGCTAAAAATAACATCAAGTCCTGAAGTACTGTAATGATTAACACATTTTATTATGGAAGAAGCTTTGGAGGGCTATAGATTACTTCTAGGATGCATATAGCTGTCAGATTTATACTTGGATGACAAGACAGAGGACTGTAGTATGTGGAGTTAAGACTACACGTGAGTGATCTATAGTATGAAGGGAGAAGGAAATTATTTCTTGTTTGTACATGTTGGTGGGTGCATCTGTGAGATGTTTGTACAGATGCACAAGTTTGTGCAGTTCCTGTAATCTGCCCAACACTCTATCTGGTCCTTGATATGAGAGATTTTTTTCTTTTCATTTAGATTGAAGAAACAATTTTTCTTCAGACTTATGTGGGTAGTGGTGACCAAATTTCCCCCACTAGGAACCCGCGTAGAAAGACAGATACAATGGTTGGGATAACCAAAGGCCACACCTTGTTTATTGGTTACAATGAGAAACAGGGTTGGCAGCCATGCATGGGCCCTGCTCAGCCTGATGCTGCTTCACAACAGTAGGGGTCCCTGATATTATAAAGTGTTCGCGGAAGAACTTATCCCCCACCTTCATGTAATAATGAATAAAGCACTAAAAAATCAGGTGATTCCAGACTCTTGGAGGGAGGCATATATAACACTAATCCCAAAGGAAGGGCTCCCCTCGTCCGACATGAAAAATTACAGACCAATTTCGATCCTAAATTTGGATTATAAGTTATTCGCAGCAATATTGGCAGAAAGGGCAAAGGGATTTCTGAATATATGGATAAAATCAGATCAAAGGGGTTTCCTCCCGGGAAGGAGCGCCAGAGACAATATCAGAATCCTTCTGGACTCCATAGAATACTATAGGAAGATGGTACAAAAAAAAGTGGCCTTCCTCTTTATAGACGCCGAGAAGGCCTTCGACAGGATAAATTGGACTTTTTAATAATGTTAATGAGAGAATTGGACATAGGCTCAAATTTTCTAAATGCAATTCAAGCTATATATTCAAGGCAAACGGCAAAAATTATAATAAATGGGGAAGAAACTAAATCCGTTAAGATCCTAAAAGGTACGAGACAAGGCTGCCCCCTCTCCCCGCTATTATTCATTCTAGCCCTGGAAATTCTGTTGGAATCTATAAGGGCAGACAAATCCCTGAAAGGTCTGGAGGTGAGAAATGGATCTTTTAAGATCCGCGCGTTTGCGGACGATCTAGTTTGTTTGGTAGAAAACCCGGAGGAAGACATGGAAAGATGGCTAGAGCGGGTCAGATGTTATGGAGAAGTAGCGGGGTTTAAAGTCAATAAACAAAAAACAAAAATAATAGTCTAAAACGTCCCCAAAGAGAGAGGAGACCATCCAGGCAAAAACGGTATCGAGATTGTAAACAAAGTAAAATACTTGGGGATAACCATTACAGCAAACAATATCAATCTAATCCAAAATAATTACGAACATTTATGGAAGGAGGTGAGGGCGAAAATAGAAAAATGGAAATTGCTGAACCTATCCCTGTTGGGAAGAATCTCCCTAGTAAAAATGAGTATACTCCCCAGGATGAGCTTTATATTCAGGAACCTGCCTATCCTGAAAAACGACAAGATACTCTTAATTTGGAAAAGGGACCTCGCTAACTATATTTGGCGAGGGAAAAAGGCTAGGATCAAGTGGACAAACATGATCGATGAAAGCTCCAGAGGGGGACTGAGTGTTCCCGACCCCCAAAGCTACTACGAGGCGGCGGCCCTAGACTGGGCCTGCGAGTGGGCTATCCTGGAGGATAAAGGACTTCTGGCCCTAGAAGGCCACGAGCTCCGAGTAGGCTGGCACGGGTACATGCAATACGAAAAGACAAAGATAGAAAAGGATTTTAAGGACCATGTCATCAGGAGGGGGATCCTAAGAATCTGGCTTAAATATAAAGATAGATTGTATAGAAAAACACCTCTTTGGGTCTCCCCAATGGAAGCGTTCCACCGGAGACAATATGGGAAAAAAACATGGCTAAGCTATGCAGCACTCCTAAGGAGGAGAGAGGGAGAATGGACTCTAAAGGACTTTACTGAAGTCCAGGAGCTAGATAAAGAGATAAATTGGTACCAATATGCCCAAATAAAAAGCATCTTTCTTAAAGATAAAGAGAGGGAATTCGAGACAAAACCAAATTTTTGGGATCGGGTAATGGTGAAAAACAGAAAAAAATCAGCATGCTGTATAAAAAGATTATAGAATGGAAAACACAAGAAGAGCAGATAAAAGAGTGCATGTTGAAGTGGGCACAAAACATAGGACAACAGATCCCCCTAAAGAATTGGGAAAGAATCTGGAATGTGCATTTAAAATACACCTATGCGTATGAACTCAAAGAGAATATAATAAAAATGATGCATAGATGGTACCTAACCCCGAGGAAAATAGCCAGCTATAACAAAACTATTCCAACAAGTGTTGGAAATGTAAGGCAGAGGAAGGAAACTTTTACCATCTTTGGTGGGGTGCGAGAAAGTTGGTAGGTTCTGGAGGGAGGTTCATAAGAACTCCAGGGGGCGCTGAAGCTAAAACTAAGATATAGACCCGAAGCTTACCTGTTGGGGATGGCGGGGAGGGAGGTCGAGGCTGATAAAAACAAAGAAAAGTTGTTTGTGTATTGTTCCACAGCGGCGAGACTCTGTTTGGCAAAACGATGGAAGTGTGAGGAACTACCATCGCTGGAAGATTGGAAAGCTAAAATTCATGAGATAATGAAAATGGACTGTCTATCACAAGCCATGGATCCGGATAACAAGACAAAAAGGACCGACTGGTCCATGATTACAGATTACCTGAAAGATTGTAAAAAAGAATGGACCATGGTGTAAGGACTAATCAGAGCCACCAGAACCCAACTTATCCTCTCAGGAGCCATAGGTCGGATGTGAGGAATCCGTCACGATGGTGCACAAAACAATTGGCACGAGGCAAGCTAGCCTAACCTCCGAGAATGGGGTCCGCCGCTCGAGACCTGGGGGCACTGTCTTTGTGGGTGTTTTTAGGGGGGAGGTACGAGGGAGGGGGGGGACACTATCTGTTGTATGTTTGTTTTGTCAATGTCTATATGTTTCTGTTTTTAACTGCAAAACTCAAATAAAGAAGATTTATAAAAAAAAACAACAGTAGGGGTCCCTGGCAGTGAGCCGACCAGTCTCAACCAGTACTGCTGATGCCTATGCCACCAGGACACTCCCCACTCATCGATAAAGGGGGGGAAGTACACAAACTGGATCCAGGGCCTATGTCACATGCCCACAAGTTGTGACAAAAGAAAATGCTAAGCAATCAAACAATAAATGCATATAATGATACAATACTGGGTGAGAGGGATGGGACAGCTGAGAGGCGACTGCCCCGCAGCATTGGTCTGCCTCCTCTTTGTGCTGGCAGAACAAAGCGGGGCCTGCATGCAGCTGATCCAGTTGCAGGTCAGAGCAAATCCCTGATTGCCTGCCCGGCCAAATGCACCAAAAAGCACAGGGCACTGGGGCTCCTGGGAAGGAGAACCCCAAAGAGAGGATGGCAGGTGAGGTGCACCAGCCTCCGCAACCTCCCTGCCCGCTAAGTTTAGGTCACATCTACAGAAATTCAGATGTGATGCCAAATAATTGTTGGGCTTCTTCACATGCATAATTTCCACCTGGTTTGGTAAAGCCATAGTTTGTTATAGGCCAATATGGCGTGGTTAGTACTTATTCCCCAAACAAGGATTTCAGACCAATGTTACATCATAGTTTATCTGTGTTCCAGAAAACTGGATGCTATCTTGAGTGCCTGGAGCCTGAATGAGCAACTACTGGAGGCTATAGGGTTATATCAGGTCCTTCTGCCCACCACTAAAAAAATTCCAAAATTTATTTTGCCACTATATGCTCCCACGTACAGTCTATTGTCATGATTTGGGGTTGAATGTTAAGTCCAGATTTCACTTCCTTAAAACAAACCAAAAAAATAGCTCAGATGCAGGTAACATGGTGAAAAAATCTATATACACTCCAGGCTGTAAGGCATTGGGAACATTTTGCAGCAGGAAAAATGTTTTTCAAACTTTTTGGGAACACTAGGGGCCGCAAAACAGTCTCGGGCAGTTCCATTTTGAGGAATAACTGAAATTATTGTTTTCCTACTTCTAGACGGTTCTGGCCCAGCCTACTTGTCCGAACGCATCAGCCGCTATGTCCCACCTCGTAATCTAAGATCATCCGGAGAGGCCCTGCTCTCGCTCCCGCCTACGTCTCAGATGAGGCTGGTGGGGACGAGGGAATAGGGCCTTCCGGTGGGTGGCTCCCCGCCTGTGGAATGCGCTTCCTATGGATGTACGATCCACCACATCCCTCCTGGCCTTCAGGAAAAAAGTAAAATCCTGGCTGTGGGACCAGGCATTTGTACACCAGCACAAGGCAGCATTTTAGATTGGTTGTTAATGGAAGTGGGTGATTATGGCCAATGTTTTTATGGACTGAACATTGTTTTAATCCAGAGTGAATGTGTATGGTGCTAATGTAGTTGTATTTTAATGTATTTTTAATGTATTTTAATTGTTGAAGGGTTTTGGGGTTTTATATTGTGATTATGTGGGCATCGAATTGTGCCGTACTGTAAGCCGCTCTGAGTCCCCCTTGGGGTTGAGAAGAGCGGGGTAAAATCCCGAAATAAAATAAATAAATAAATAAATAAATAATAGACACTGAGTACCATAACAGGGGCTCAAGCAAGACTGCAGGCAACACCGATAAGGCAAGATGTCTCGGGGTACATCAAAAAACTGCTTCTAACATCAAATAGAACTCTCAATAGTAAAAGGATTCCTGTGACACTCTTAACAGTTTCTATCCCAATGTGGCAAAATGTTAAAGCAGAGGCCATTATGTTATCTCAAAAGGGCTGCGTAAAGACCTTTGTCATGATATCTGTAGCTCCGCAAAAGACTTCAGTGTTGAAAGCAGTCAATCACACAAAGAAGGGGTGGGAATGGGGAGATGGAGAAGAAGAAACTGAGTGCAGTTTGAGACTGTGAACAGTTTAGTATATGTCTTTTCAGCAAAGTCTTTGAACTTATCGCAGACCCAGATCCAAATCCTCAACGTCTACCAACAGCTGGGCATTGTGCCTGGGGCCCGGTCTCTTTAAAGTTCTTTTATCAAGTAGGGCTTACCCATGTAGCTGCTGAGAGTCTTTAATATTACAGTTGACAGTTGTTTATAGTGTGAATGAAAGAACCAAAAGTTTATTTATTAGCAATGCTGAGGGAATGTGCTAATAGAAGCTGTAATGTTTTTTTAATATATAACTGAATATATATTTCTTTAATCTCATAATGTGCTATAGTAATGCTAACTGCTAGCTATGCTGCCTACTGTCAATGCTGTTGATATGAATGGGTAACAAAGAAGGTGAATCCACAGCGAGTTAAGGACTCAAATACTACACAGGAGAGCCAGACAATTACTACACAGGAGAGCCAGACAATTGTCGACCTTTGCAGCCTGAAAAGACAGTTACATCTGTCAAGTAGGAGACAAAGGTACCACATTAAGTGGGGAGGCAAATTTTGACTGAATTATGAAGCCAGTAAAGAACTTTAGGAACGCTGAGGAATGCAGAGCAAAAAGGGATGCTGGGAATGCTGAGAGATGAGGAGTGCGTCAGCTCCCCCTGGTGGCCAGAGTTTGCCTCTGTTTGTCTATATGTGTGTTTGTGGAAATGGCAGGGATTGTCTGCTAAGTATGTGTACCTGTAATCTGCTCTGAGTCCCCTTCGGGGTGAGAAGAGCGGAATATAAATAAAGTGTATTATTATTATTGTTATTAAAGGCTAATTCAAGTTTTTTGGTACAGAAAAATATTGTTAGTCTAAGAACATCAGACAGAAGTTCCCAACATGTGCTTCTACATAATAGATTCCTTTTGGTTTCTTTCAATATCACAGATTTAATGTTTGGAAGCCTCTAACTCTTTCAAAAAGTCTCGAGAAGCATCCAGACTGCATAATTAATGTGGTTCGACACCATTTTGACTGTCATGACTCTTTTTTTTCATGTCAGGAGCGATTTCAGAAACTGCAAGTTGCTTTTGGTGTGAGAGAATTGGCCATCTTAAATGACGTTGCCCAGGGGACACCCAAATGTTTGATGTTCTACAATCCTTGAGGGAGGCTTCTCTCATGTCCCCGCATGGAGAGCTGGAGCTGACAGAGGAAGCTCAACCCACTCTCCCCAGATTTGAACTGCTGAGCTGTCAATGAGCAGTCCTGAAGACACAAGGGTTTAACTCATTGTGCCACCGGGGGCTCCAGAGCTATGGAGTCATGGGAGGTGTAGCCTGGTGAGACACCAGCAATCTTTGACAGAGAAGGCTGAAGATATTTTAAAACTACAATCCCTGTGATTCCATAGTATTGAGCCACAACAGTTAAAATGGTGTCAAACTGCATTAACTCTACAGTCTAGATCAGAGCTTTTCAAACTTTTATGTGTTAAGTATGTTGACTGCAGTGTGTAGGTGTGTCATGAGATCATAACGAGAAACCTATGTGAAACAGGCAATAAATTGTATCTTTTAAAATATATAAATAAAATGTTTTCATGAAAAAATTATTTTCACCATACATTTAGTTATTCTAATTTATGTATATGTCCATGTATGTGTACAAGCCACTCTAAACACCTTCGCAGAAGCATACGTGACGCTCTGCCTGACCTTGAACATCGAGAAAACCAAAGTGCTCTTCCAGCAGGAACCAGCCAATCCCTCTCCAATGCCAGAAATACAGCTTAATGGGATAACATTAGAAAATGTTGACCATTTCCGCTACCTTGGCAGCCACCTCTCCACAAAAGTCAAGATTGACACTGAAATACAACACTGCCTGAGCTCTGCGAGTGCAACATTTTCCCAAATGAAGCACAGAGTGTTTGAGGACCAGGACATCCGTCGGGATACCAAGGTGCTAGTTTATAAAGCTATTGACCTCTCAACCCTGCTATATGCCTGTGAAACATGGACTATCGACAGACGTCACATGCAACTCCTGGAACGATTCCATCAGCGTTGCCTCTGAAAAATCCTGCAAATCTCTTGGGAACTCAGGCAGACAAATGTCAGCATACTGGAAGAAGGAAAGACCACCAGCATTGAAGTGATGGTCCTCTGCCATCAACTCCACTGGACTGGCCATGTTGGCTGAATGCCCGATCACCGTCTCCCAAAGCAGATACTCTACACTGAACTCAAGAATGGAAAATGGAATGTCGGAAGACAGGAAAAAAGATTTAAAGATGGGCTCAAAGCCAACCTTAAAAACTATGGCGTAGATACTGAGAACTGGAAAGCCCTGGTCCTTGAGCGCTCTAGCTGGAGGTCAGCTGTGACCAGCAATGCTGCAAAATTTGAAGAGGCATGAACGGAGGGCAAAAGAGAGAAATGTGCCAAGAGGAAGGCATGTCAAGCCAACCCGGAACTGCCTTCCATCTGAAAACTGATGCCTCACTGCGGGAGAACATGCAGGTCAATAATAGGGCTCCACAGTCACCTACATACCCACCGCCAGTACACCGAACATGGAGGACAATCTTACTCAGACAATGAGGGATCACGTAAGTAAGTAAGTAAGTAAGTAAGTAAGTAAGTAAGTAAGTAAGGTGTGTCCATATCTCTTATAAGGGGTTGGTTTAACCTCCGGCTTGTGAGTAAAACCGAATTACTATGTGATGAAATAATGCATGTTTAAAAAGTGTGTTACCAACATGGAATGCTTGGAAAGATCTGGTCTAGATGTACTCTTGGTCTTGATATATAATTGGCATTATAATCCCATTTAATTTGGGTCATTCTTATTTTTGAAACCCTGTGTTTTGATAGCTTTAAAAAAATATTTAGGTAGACTGTCACCTTTGGCTACATTGCATGTGATTTTTCATATTGCACGTAGGACAGTATTTAAAGTATATATAGCCTCAGTTCTCTATTTTTCATAATTGTGACTTTTGCACAGTAAAACCAGCTCTTCAAGAGGCACACTTGTGCACAAACCCTGAGCTAAGCTCAAACTGACCTGCTCCTGACTAGTTCAAAGATGACTGAATGCTGCACTCTGGGAGTGGGACATAGGATCCTGAGCCCTGGCTTCCTTAACTGAGTCTATTTATTTGGAATGACATCTTCATCTTTTCCTACAGCCTTCTACCTTACCAAGTTTAATTGTCTTTTCTAATGTAATATGCCTTATCATTAATTGTCAAAAGTATGACAGTCTCAGTTGGGTCATCTTGGCTTCCAGGGAGAGTTCAGGCTTGATTTGTTCAAGGATCCATTTTTTGTCCTTTTTTAAAGAAGTCCACGGATTTCACATAACTCTTTTCCAGCATTACTTCTCAAATGAGTTTATTCGCTTCCTATCATCCTTTTCACTGCACAGCTTCCACAACTATAAATAGAAATGGAAAACACGATGGCCCTGATAATCCTAACTTTATTATTCAATTATACATCTTGACACTTCGGGATCTTGTCTAGATTCTTCATAGCTACTCTTCCAAATCCCAGTCTTCGGATTTCTTGCCTGAAGTTTCCATTCTGAAAAACGACTGAGCCAAGGTATGGAAAATCTTGAACTATTTCAATGCTTTCATCATCAACTTTCAAGTTATGTAAATCATCTGTGGTCATTATTTACACAATTTAAGGAATGGAAAGAGTGTGGGGGTCTATCGTATTACAGATTTATTCGCAAAGGGGAAACCTCTGACTGTAGAAAATCTGACAACACAGCTAAGGCAGCTAAGCCTAATTGGTTTCAAATGCATCAGATTACCTCTTTCACCCCTCAGTATCAGTAGGGGAAATGTCACAAGCAGGCATGTAGCCAGGGGGGGGGGGGCTAAGGGGGCTTCAACCCCTCCCCCGAAATTCTCAGGGTGGTCCACGAAAAGGCCTTACTGGTACATTATTTAAACTGTTATGTGCATTTAAATCATGATCTGATCACCATGCTCATTATATCCCACATTAATGGGGTTATTGGGATAACAATACAAAAGGTTTGCTAGGGTAGACCCTCTTCCACCCAGTCTCGGCCCCCGAACCAAACTCACCCCGAATCAAAATCCTGGCTACGGCCCTGGTCACAAGCTCTAATTTTCTATGAGCACTCTGTAAAGACAAAAAGAAATCTATCCAAAAGAATACGCACACGTGAACCGTCAATTCATTAAAACAATATGGAAGTCAGATCTAAGGACTGACATCCCTGACTCTGTCTGGTTACACATTGGTCTTCTCCCTGCTAGATATCCTACTCAGATGCTACAGAGGAGGGGATTCCCAAGAGTATAAATGGTATTTTGCTCCATATTAAATTATTTAAATTGGTCAAACAACACTGTCAAGATGTTGGAGTTTGTAAGGATACAGACTCTTATAACCATATGTGGCTAGATTGTTCCAAGATGAAGTGTTTCGGATTGTAATTATCAGATTTCACAAATAACACAACGAAACATCTCCTTCTCTCCAGAGTTTTGATACTTTCCATTTACCTTAACAAAAATGGTTTAAAACACAAGAGATTAATTGCTTTCTTCCTTTGCAGCTGCTTGAGCAGAAATAGCCAAATGCTGAAAACTGGGCGATCATAATCTAGAATTGATGGGAAAGGATATGAGTCTCTTGGCTATTAAAAAACCCTCCCTTATAATATAAAGTCCTGTAGCATTCCAACTAAACAGGGTCCATGAAGATGCACTGTCCTAACAGACCAGCTACAGCCACGTGCCCTGAAAGCCCAGTGTGTGTTTGTGCTTCCAACATGGAAAGAAGAGATACTAGCATGCAAAGTCTATTAATATGAGGGGGGGAGGGGGGCACACAAAAATGCTCCAACTGCAAAATATTATGCCTTTTGTAGGGGAGGACAATAGATGGGGGGAGCCCCGCAAAAGGCTGTAGTGTGATTCAGCTCCTCAAGTCTCCCACTAGGCCAGTGTTTTCCAACTGCTGTGACGCGGCACAGTAGTGTGCCATGATGGACCTCCTGCTGTGCTGCGAGAAAAGCTCTCTGCCCCCCTCTTTTGCCCCTCCTCCTGCCGAACTCCTGCTGCTTGGGGGGGGGGAGGAGGAAGGGCCGGGCGGTGGCAAAGAAAAAGAAGAAGGGGCCGAGGTGCTGCCTCCATCGGCCGTTTCCTCAGCCAGCCTTCAATCCGCCATGACTCCCGTCATGACTCTCGCCCCTCGCTTGCTGAAGCCGCATGGAGGAGCACCGCCCCCTGAAGCCCGGCCCGTCCACCGCTCATGCTCCTCCTCCTCTGTGCGGCTTCAGCGAGCGAGGGGCAGGAGTCATGGCAGAGAGCGGCACCGGGGACAGGGGCCATGACTCCCGCCCCTTGCTCACATTGTGCTGGCTCTGCCACCGCTGGCTTGTCATTGCCCCCTCAAGGCTGGAGAAGCTGTGGGAGAGCTGAAGCCAGGGGAGGGCCGGGGCATGGTGCGGCCTGGCTCCACCCCCTTCCCTGGCTTCAGCTCTCTCACAGCTTCTCCAGCCTTGAGGGGACAGTGCCAAGCCAGCATTGTGCTGGCTCTGCCACCGCTGGCTTGTCATTGCCCCCTCAAGGCTGGAGAAGCTGTGGGAGAGCTGAAGCCGGGGGGAGGGGGCGGGGCATGGCTCCTCCCCCTCCCCTGGCTTCGGCACTCCCAGCAGCTGCTCCCAGTAGGCCACTTTCCCCCAGCCGTTCTTTACTGTGTTAGAGTGTCATTTTGTGTTATTTTAGTTGGTGGTGTGCCCCCGAGTTTTTTTAATGTTAAAAGTGTGCCGCGGCTCAAAAAAGGTTGGGAAAAACTGCACTAGGCGGCTCTTTTTTTATTACTCACTCCTCCTTGGTGTTGTCTTCACCACCACCACTACCATCATCATCTCTGCCTTTTGAAGGACCTCCTCAGAAAGGATGGGCTGATGCGTTATTTGAACTCATCTCACTGCCACTTTTCTTTTTACTATTTTCATAAAATGGTTAGAGGGTAGGTGATCATTTGCATTATTGAGTTTGTGGCTATAGCTGTACATTGCTAAAGACATGCTTTGTTTTCATATGTTTGGGTTCTGATGCCATTCCAAGCCAATCAGAGAACACGTAGTGCTAAAGACACAGGGTATACAATGATCAACAAACAAGTAAACAAAAAACCATGTGCCTGAAGAAATTATTTGAAATATGTGAGATCCTGATTATAATGAAACACTGATGTGTGTGTTTGAGTTCTTCCTTTGTTGTACTATGTTTGCGGATTCTCCAAATGATTCCGCTTTAATTAATTTTTGGTGTATTACTCCCTTTGCTGTTATTGTATTTTCTTTAAAGAGCAGTTTTAACCATCAAAGAATTGTGGGTATTTCTATATCAGTCATCTCCTCCTGCAGGGCTATTCCACTAGCTCACAGAAGCTAAGAAAGTGTGTGTGCATCTATGTTTACTCCACTGAGTTCTCTACTGTTGTTGTTGTGATTTTGTTTTGTTTTGGGTTTTTTTTGTACTAATAGCATAGTGTGGAGACCACACTGGAGTAACAAAATGAATTACGACCATGAAGATCCATGATTTCCTCATTATTCCCCAGCACACCATTTTCTAATCCTCTTTCCAACCAACTGTTGATGAGTCAACAAGTTCTCTGCCATCATGTTTTGGAGGCCTCTGTCTGTAGATCTTAATTTCTGTCCACAGAAAGGAAGATCTGAAGCACTCAGAACCCAGCCGTTCCACACGAGAGCAAAGGACTGCTCCCTTAATGGGTTTATTGATTTGTTCCCATCTGCATTATCTGGCAATCCTTCAACATTTTTTTTCTCAGAACCGTTTACCATACAAGCCAATAACACGAAACCTTTCTTATACTGAAGCTAATACCCCACACTGCACCTCCTTCTGAGCCAAAGGTTCTCTCCATTGAACTCTTATGGAGTGACAGCAGATCAAAAGCTAGAAAATGTCCTTCACATCCTGAAAATTACACAGACAGGATTGATTGGCTGCCATGTGGAATCTTGGCAGTCTTTCCCAGTAGATCTTCCAAGTTTAAAAAAAGACAGAAAATCTAACCAGGTATATATATATTTTCCAAAGGCTCACCCCAATAACTTTACCCGAGAAAAACTCCTGATTAAACAGGATCTTCAAACTATTGAACGAGGGAGAAATTACAGCAAATGCATTTTATTGTACAACACCAATAAACCTTTGTTGAATAAAGTAGATACTTATTTATGGAAATGGATTCGTGCATGCAATCATTTATTATATATGCATCCAGTATATTTATATCCCACTTTTCTTTCATAATGGAATCGGAGGGAACATATGTTCAAGAGACTACCGTAGGACATGGAGCAATGAATTCAAACTAGAGGAAAAGAGAATCCACCAAAACATTCGAAAAAAACTTCCTGAGATGGTCAACAATGGAATATGCTGTCTGGGACTATGGTGGAGTGAAACAAAGACTTGCCATCTGTCAAGAGTTTTGTCATTGTGTGTTCCTGCTTGGCAGAGGGTTGGAGTGAATGGCCCTTGTGGTTTCTTGCATTTCTATGAATCTATGACACTATACAAGGGTTTCCCAGTTGATCTCCCATCCACACACTGGCTACTAGTTCCACACTTGATCAACTGAACAAAGTAGGTATATCCAGATTATAACTATGAATGAAACAGGAAGAAGGAAAACTTAGTCACTGATAGTCACTAGGGGTGGATATCTCCAATTTAAATACTTTGAAATCAGTTAATATTTCATATTTGAAATTATTTTGACCTTATATCGACCCTCGGCGTCCAACCCAGGAGTGAAGTTTCAAAACCGAACCCAGGATCGCCATTTTTTTTGTAAAGGTCACGTTATTAGGTCGTTTTTTCACCTCCTCAGTTCTCAACTCGTGAGAGGAGACTGGAGGGGAGCAGCACACAAAAGGCACACGCTGGTAGTCCAGAAGTAGTTCAATAGTTCATATATGAAGTATTGGATGAACATATCCACATTGTACTCACGGAAATCCCAAGACAAGCCACAAACAAGAACCTGAAAACCAGGAACCGCCGCGGAACTACATTACCCTGAAGCGATAGCATTAGCATTCCAAATCTCGTGGGTATATCCAGCCAATAGCAGAGCAGCTCCCGAGATGCAGATACGCCACACATGTAATCTTTTAAGGATCTTTGTAATAATCCCACGATTACACATGTGGCATGCCTGCATCCCGGGAGCTGCTCTGCTATTGGCTGGATATACCCACAAGATTTGGAATGCGAACGCTATCGCTTCTGGGTAATGTAGTTCCGCAGCACCCTCCTTTCTCCTCTTGACACTTGACACACTTTATTTCTTAGCAGAGAAGGAGGTGCCTCCGCACCTCTTTCCCTGCTAAGAAATAAAGCGGGACAAGGCTTGACTCGCTTTATTTCTTAGCATGGAAGGAGGAGGCGAGGGGATGCCCCCCATCTCCTTCCCTGCTGAGAACTAACAGGAAATATTAACGAATTTTCGTTAATAATTACGTTTCAATAACGAACTTTTACGGAAATTTTTCGGAACAATTTCTATATCGAACCACTGATGACAATTCCCCCCCAAGCGAGTTTAGAAACAATTTTTTGATGGATCAACCACCCCTAATAGCCACTGTTTTCAGCGAAGGGATAGAGTGAATGGCCTCTAGTTAGGGCGCAACCAGCACTTTGTCCATTCCTTCGTTCCTCCTCCATGTTGTGACACTAGTTTCCGGCCTTGACCTTTGTGACAACTTCGGATGCACCCAATATTCAAAACACTGCCACCAACCTAATTACTCTAATTAGGATTTTAAAAATTAACAAAGATGTTCAGTTAGGCTCCTAACTAAAGAAACAGCTACGAGGAAACTGTGAGGAAACACGATGGAGACTGTGGTAAAAGTTAAAATGGAAAGTATTTATTAACTTTTACGAACAAACGAGGCACAAGCTTGATGGTTAACTACTAACGAGGCAACAAGCGTATGGTTATTCTCTTTGAGGTAACGAGCGTATGGTTAACAAATTACTGGCAAAAGCATATGGTTTCCAAAAGATCTAAGTGTGCTTGAGCGTATGGTTACAACAGAGGTTCTCTAAATCTTAGATCTTAAACCAGCAATCCCAGTCAGTGCTGAGTCGTGACTGGAAAAGCCCTGTCCCACTAAACTGCAACTAGTGGGAACAGATAGTTTCAACCAGGAACTTCCTACACTAAAGTTCCCCGAGTCTTGCTTCTGAATGGGGCTAAAAGACTTGTGCTAGCTCCCCCAGTCTAAGAGCCCACCTTTCTCTATAACAAGAGACTCCAAGGTGTATACCGGCTCTACCCTTTTAAGTGGCCCCCTGAATCCTGTCCCTGTCCCTAAGAACTGTTAGCTTAGCTGACCCCTTAGTACAGACTAATTCCTAGGTGATCCACTAAAGAATAGACTGTTTCAACTTCAGATCTGAGGCTAGGATGTTGCTTATCCAAAAGCCTCTTCAAGACTGCTAAGGCTTAGATGTTTCTCAATCACAGCCTAGCACAAGACTTCCAAGGCTCAGATGCTTCTCATCTAAAGCCTCTCACAAGACTGAACATTCCTGTCAGGAATCCTCCCTCCTAGAAAGCTAGGCTCCTCCCCCTATGGCTCTCAGCCAGTCTATTGGGAGTATCTGTATTTATACAGAAGAGCAACTAAACCACTCCCCCTGTCTCTGGCAACTCCCTCCCTCTAATGTCTGTTCTGCTGAACTCCCTTCCCAAGATGGATGCCAGCTATTTCCACCAGGGAGCCAAACTGCAAAACAGGCCCCAGCCTACCTAGAATGGGTGAGTTCTTACAACCTTCCTTTTCAAAATTGCCAGAAGACCCTGGAAAAAGTAGCCCCAGGATCTACCCTGACCAGAAATCAGGTCCACTCCTGGCACTCTACTCGTTCCCTGGCCTTCATTATATTCATAGGAACCTGACTAGCCCTTTCAACCTGTCCTGTGGGACATTTGGTAACTCATCGTGCACAATGGTTTGTTTTTTATGCATAGGATTAGGTTAACAGGTTATGTTTATATTCTAATGGCTACTCTGTATGTTTCATGTTTGTCTGTGGAAACTGCCCTGAGTCCCCTAGGGGAGATAGAGCGGTATATAAAGATTATTATTATTATTATTATTATTATTATTATTATGCTTCAATAGTAATCTGACTTGAAGGGAGCTAGTGCTAATACCTTCAGTGGGACTTTGTTGTTTCAGTTCTATGCCTTCAAGTAAATCCTGATTCAGTGATTTATTTGGGATGATTTATCCAAAGGAGGTTTTCCACTGCTATCTTTTCCAGCTGAGAGATACCCCAGGGTCACCCTTGGGTTTCCATGAATGGGTGAGGATGTGAATACTGGTTCGCCAGAGCAGGTCTTCTTAAACATTTCCAGCCGTGACCCCTTTTGGGCAGATAAATTTGCATATGTCTCCAGGTATATAGGTATATAAAATAGGTATAAAAATCAAAGATTTGCTGATTCCAAATCCGCATCTGCAAGGCTTGAAAAACTTGGCATAGGAGTGCACAAGCCTGATTTGATTGTTCTTATCCATCATTTCCGTTCTATGATTTCACAGATGAAATTATTCTTAGAAAATAAGGCACCCGGGAGACCGCATTGTGACTACTAAAACAACAAATGCAAGCACATGTTGTTTTATTTCCTGCAGCCACGCCAAAGGCACTTCTGTGCTTCTAAAGGAAGGGCTGAGTGGCGAGGGTCAGGTGCAGGGCTGACGTGTGGGATTCACAAAACTGGTGTCCACTGACCTGTTGCTCCTTGGCATTTTTGAAGTGACATATTGAGAGCATTCCTGCAGCTGCTACTCATCATCCTTAAAGGCATAGGAGGTTTAAAATCAACAACAAAACCCTACAGCTTTTATTTTCAAATCACTGATATACTGTAAAAGAAGTAAAGTTGCTTGTTTTTAAAGATCAGCAACCACGTTGTCCCCAAAACATCTTGACTGGGATTAGAAGCAACTAGTTCCAAATAAATAGTTACTTCTAATTATTTCTATATTCTAAGTATTAATGGGAGCCCCCGGTGGTGCAGTGGGTTAAACCGCTGAACTGCTAAACTTGTTGACCAAAAGGTTGCAGGTTCAAATCCAGGGAGCTGGGTTCATCTGGGACCCCTGGTGCCTGACTCTGACCACTGGGCTGAACAGGCTGGAACACCACACCTCATTCTATCTTCTAGATCAGTGATTTTCAACACTAGTGTGCCGTGAGAGATCATCAGGTGTGCTGTGGGAAATTATTTTCGAACTTCATTCATATATAAACTATAAGGTGTATCTGTCCCTTTAAGAAGTGGAACAATAGCACTCTTGCATCACCTAAGAAGTGACGCGAGAGTGCTATGGTCGTGCCATCTTGGATTCGCTCAGACACGGCTAAGTAAACAAAGTTAGAGTTAGTGCTGCAGCTGCACATCAATTTGGGATCACAGAAAGACAAGCGAGTGACAGTGATGGAAAAGTTTTTGAGAAGGGAAAATGCACAGATGAAGGCCCTAATATGAGTGGTGGACAAAAGAAAAAAGAAAACTAAAAACAGAGACTAAAAACTAAAAAACAGCTGTTGAGCAAGAGCTTCGTGTGTGTCTTTCTGCCATTCCTGCCAGGATATCTATTTTGTGTTCATCGAAACAGGCCCAGGTTTCACACTAAGTGAGTGTACAAATACATTTAATAACATATTAACGATATGTATTACTGTGTTTGAGTGTCATTTTGTGTCATTTTTGTTGGTGGTGTGCCCCAGAATTTTGTAAATGTAAAAAATGTGCCATGGCTCAAAAAGGTTGAAAATCATTGTTCTGGATCATAGGATGATGGCAACATAAAGCACTTAAGTGTTTTGTACCATGAGATTACAGAATTCTTATGGTTTTATAATAACCAAGGCAACAAAGATCAGTTACTTTTGAGAAGCAGCAACGTATAGAGATGTTTCTAAAAGTTGCTGTTCAAGTGTACCTTCCTTTCTGGATTATGCCGATACTAAGTTAACTCTATCATGGAGGTTTCTGAGCCTGAGGCCCCTTCTACACTGCCATATAATAGTTTCGAGTGTGCAGTTTTCATCACTAAATACAGATTCAATCTCTGAATCTCAGTATCATAATCCACCAATCCATGGTGTAGTGAACTATCTTCTAGGCAAACTTGTGAATCACAAGGAAATACTTTGATGGGATGTCTTGAAAGCATGTCTGTCTACTAGTCTAGAGCAAGGGAAATCAGTGGCTATACTCCTTTCATCTTCAAGTATGCAAAGATAAAGATTTTCCATAGTTGACATCTGGTCAACTTAAAACTACTCAATATCATGCTAATCCCGATTTGATAACCTGACAAAGCCCTGCCAAACTGTTTTCCTGTGAGGCCTGGACCAGCTTGCTTTAGAAAGCTACTGTAAGGCTGCTGTATTTCTATGGAGCCCGAACTTGCATCTGAAACAGATGTAGAGGTTCTCCTCCTCCAACCCCTCCCACATGGCAAAGTGGCTTTCTAAAGATCCGTTTCTAATTTAAATGGTTAACAGAATCTCATTTTAACCACTGTAACATGCAGTATTTCATTGTTTGGCTTTGATCCAACAGCTGGGGTGGGTATCCAGGGGAAAACTAGACTGAATTAATATATTATAGCACAATACTATCAGATGGGTCCAGTTTGTGTATTGGTATGCTCATTAGACACACTAAATTCAATTCTCTCTTATCTTTTTTTTATATATATAAAAAATACCGCACAACTTAATTCTAGATCAACCACATAATTGGTGGGATAAAAGTGGTAATTAAAAGGAAGCCAGATTAAGTGATCAAATGTTGACCATGGCCAATCCCAACAGCTGCAGGAGATCATTCGCAAAGTGAGGTTCACAGATGTGCTCCACCCCACAGATGCAAGCTAATTAGCATTTACATCTCAGACCAGGGTAACTGAACGCATTTTCTGGCATTATCACGGTGGTTTGCTTTCTGGATCATGATTTCTAAGAGCTTGGAAAAGTTACTTTTAAAGGCCGGTTTCCAGAATCTCCCAACCATCACTGCAAAAGTCCATTCTGGCAGGAGAATTGTAGGAATTGTAATCCAGAAGTATCTTTTTCAAACACTTTATTTTATTTAATAAAATGTGGATATCCAATATCTGAAAATGTATCATGAAGCCAACAATTTCACAAGGTTATCTTTTGGGGGCATTTTCATTAAAGTTTATCTATAGTTTTTTTCCCCCCACCACTGGAGTCCAATCCTTTTGGTCTATGTGCTTTTGGTTCTACAGTTTTACCTTTGTTTTACTTCATTGTAGAACTTTTGTGTAATCAAAATGAATGGAAGAAAAAACATATTAAGTGGGAGACAACGTGAAAAAAAAGAGAGAGAGATGTTTTGGCTGCATAGACGTTAGCCAACTGCATAAGAAATCTAGAGCAGTCACTATAAATAAGCTACAACCAAAAGGCAATTAAGCCAAGGTCACAAGGTGAAGCTACAATCATTGAGCACTCTTACCTCATCACAAATTATTCTAAACATTAGAGCAACCAGACAGGGATGAAGGGTCCAGATTTCCCTGAATAAATTTTCACGCCCACCAAGAAGTGAGCCTTGTGCCTGCTATTTGCATTCCAAAATTCATTATAAGTCCAATGTGTTCCCCAAAAACATGTGATCACCAGCTGGTGCAGGCTCCAAGTGGAATAAACATAACTCAATTCAACTCAGGCCATTTTTAAGGGCAAGAGAAAGCAAAGTGATTTTCACTCCTCTTTTGAACTAACTAGCAACATCCTAAAACCATCTAAAAGTTCAGTAGGCAAGGTTATTTGTTCAATTCAGAAATCTGCCTTTATTCATAAACACTAAGACAAAGTGTAGTAGTTCCTTTTGCAACTAGCGTACTACAAAGCGGAGCATAAACGCAGTAACACAAAAATACACATTAAGTTCTCATATTATATTGCTCAGTAGCACAACTCAAAACATAATTGCTTAATAGCACAAATCCGAATAATATCTTCACAATTCGCACAATATGAACACAAATATACGACTTATACTCAGGTAAGTGGAAACACACAACTCTATGTGCTGATATACTGGGAGAAAAGATTCCTCCAGGTATACTCACACCAGACAGTCCCAGAGCGTCCATATCACATCCAAATCGGCATGAAAACGAAAGTTCAAACAGTTCTTCTAATGTTCACAGAATCATAAGAATCCTAAACAAATCACGCTCCAAACGGTCACGGTCAACGGTTGGGCCAATGCCCGTGCTGGACTGTTTCGCCCTCTGGGGCTTCTTCGGGACCGGGGACAAAATCTGGGAGTAGTTTGTACCGCATTCCACCTCAATAAGGAGTAGTGCTTCTCAAGAAACATACAACATATATAATAAGGCAAGTGCCTAATGGTCAATGTCTTGGACCAACCGTCGACCATGACCATTTGGAGCGTGATTTTGTAGTATGCTTTATTTATAAACAGTCATCCATTTTTGTCACTTTTTAATTCTGTTTTTATTTGCTTCTGTATTAACATTCGAAAATTTGCAATATTATAAACATTTCAGAGGAGGAAATTTTAAAGCCTTAAAGAAAATACTCAACATTGAAGAAATAACAAATGTTTCCATCCTTTCTCAGTCCTCAGACCTCTATGATGGAAAGAAGTTCTAGCCTTCGATGATAGTTCCATTTCCTTTAGGAGGCTAGTGAAATCTTGGCTATGGAATGAGGCATTCCCAGAATAATGGCTGAGGCCGGCCACAGAACAAAGTTATTGACCACACGTACGGACTGAGTTGGACAAATCTTGGCGATTTGGCTTATTTGTAATTTTATTCTATATGTATTTTAATCTTTTGTTGTTGTATGATGTTTTTAGATTGTATTATTGCATTGAATCCTTGCTGTGAGCTGGTCTGAGTCCCTCTATGGAGGTCGAGAAAATCGGGATATAAAGGTTTTAAATAATAAATAATAATAAATATATTCTTGAGTCCCATCAAACAACAAACACCACTTCATGAACATCTAAACAAGGCTGAAATAATAAATGCATTATTTGAGCATGCAACGTATTTCCAGATGATGAGATGAAATCAAACAGTCTTTGGGTAACTAGGCTTACTGATTTGAATGTGGAGCCATAATATGGCTGCATTCAATCTGGTACGTCAACTCCTTCCCGTTCTGAAAATGTATTTCTCTGACAAAATATTACAGGAGCATTGCTTTTTAATTCCTTTTGATACATGTTGACTAGGGCACAGGTTCTCAAACTGCGGAGCCCTTTATGAAGCAATTTTTTTTGTGGAGCCCCAATAAATGTCTATTATATATAACGTATATGCATCAGGCATGGGCAAACTTTTTGACACCTTGCGTTTTCAAATTCGACAGACGGGCCAGGCCAATGACAGATGGATAGAGAGTGTTTGAGTGAACTAATTGAACAAAATATGAATTCCTATGCACACGGCACACATCTCGTTTGTAGTGCAAAGAGAAAAGGAAATAAAGAACAATAAAATATTTAAAATGAGGAACAATTTTAAGCAACATATTTCTGTGGGAGTCCCCAGGGGCCATCCAGTCCAACCCCCTTCTTCCATGCAGGAAAAACAAAATCAAAGCACCCAAAATAGATGGCCATCCAGCCTTTGTAGTAGTAGTAGTAGTAGTAGTAGTAGTAGTAGTAATAGGAGCAACCCCAGGGGCCATCTAGTTCAATTTCCTTCTGCCATGCAAGAAAAGCACAAATCAAACACCCTCTGAACGGTGTGAGGGAAATAGTGTTTTGGAAGCAAACAAGGTGAGGAGAAAAGGACCTTGGTGGCAAGAAAGGCAAAGAAAAGGGATTTTGGCAGCAAGGAAGGTGAGAAGCAGGAAAGAGGAGGGGGAGAAGAGAAGCACGGAGCCCCTCAGGATGCTTTGCAGAGTCCCAAGGGCTCCATGGAGCACACTTTAAGAACCGCTGATTAGGGTACAACAATTTAAGACTCAAGCACAAAAGGAACAAGGCCTGATCTTTAACTGTGTCATTGTTTTAATTGTGCCACTGTTTTAACTGCTGTTTTTAATTGCTTTTATTGTTCTGTATTTTATTGTGCAAGCACAAAAGAAAACAAACAAACAAACAAATAAATAAATAAAAATAAACAATAATGTACTATTCATAAAAGAGAGCATCTTAATAGAGATTTAATTCAAAATAACCTTCCTATACCATCATAGAACTACCAATCACAATAGCAGAAGCAATCAAACTATCGGTCAATCAAAATTCAGATACCCAAAGTATGGGTGTTGAATTAGAATGAATACAATTTTGCTGTTTTTAAATTTCTGGTTTGCTTGGGATTCCCAGTGAACAGGCCTGGACTGTGTATCACAGCTGTTACATTTCACTTGATGCAGTGAAATATATAGCTTTACTCAAGTGACCTCCCAACCTCCATCCTCTTCCCAAGCGATACAGATGCGAGTTGCAATGGTTTTTCCAAACGACTTGGAATCCATCCTGTCCTTATGCTGTACTTCAACTCCTAATACACACTTAACCTTCACTTGACCCTGTTAATACCACTAGGTAAAGCAGCGTTTAGTAACAGAAGGGCAAACAACATCTATCTGTCAAAAACGAAGCAAAACATGTCAGTGGAATGAGAAATGTGTACATTTTACAAGGCAAACAACAAATTAGGTATCCTTATGTAGAAGACATACACAGTCAATGTGCAAAGGCAGGATGACATTGGAGATCCCATTACTAGTCTCTGGAGTCTTGCTAAAAACTTTTGTCTGGCAAATGAATCAGGCTGCGCGGGTTTCCCCCTTTTCTTTAATTCATATGCTGTCCTAAGAAATGAGTAGCATTCTTATTACTGCATCTCTACACCACCGCTAGCCATGAGTGTTTTTAATTTGGCATTGACATACAACAAGCCGAGCATGGTTCCTTTCCAGACATTAATACACTCTACAAAATGACTTTTGGGAGACGTGCTCCTTCCTATATCTACAAATGTTAAATTTAAGTTATGAATGTGGCTTGCACATTATAATTGAGCACCCCCCGTGTTTTACTCTGCCCTTCCAATCACCTACAAGGAGGAATTTTCAAGGAACCACTGGTCGTTGTGGTATCAGAACCAGTAACTGCAGTTAGTTATCCCTAATCGATCAGAATCATAAACTATGGTTTGAATTTAAAAGTAATTGCAATCTGTGCTTATTTGACAAACAATGATTATCTGAAATAAGCAGAAATACTTTTAACCACCTCCTTGTAGTTGTACTAAGGACAAAAGAGTAAAGGGAATATACAATTTTGGGCTTTATTTTTTATATCAAAAGCATTGCATAAATTAGTATACAACTGATAAAAATAGAACGAGCACAAGTGGCTAAATATATTTTGATCAAAAATGGGCAACAACAATGTCATTGTCTGTAGCCTCCAACAATTCCTCCTCTATACATGAGGCAGGGCATAGTGGACAAGCATACAGATGCGGAGTTGTCTGTTCTGCTCCACAGTCACACAAGGTGTGGGATTCTTTTAGGTAGTGCCTTTTTGTCAGGTTATATTTTGATCTGCCCACTCTGCTTCCAAGTTTGTTCAGGGACTTCCAAGTTGCCCATTCTTGGTTTGTCCCTGGAGGAAGACCCTTGTGGAAGGCCCTCTTGGGCTCATTTCTAGTATAGTAAACTATACTTTACAAATTCGGCATTTATTCAAATTTATTCATAGATAGGAGGGAGGGTCTCTCTAAAAAAATCTCAGATATATTCATTCCTCATAGAAATGTCTAAATGAGCTGCAATAAGAACAAAAAACACATCAGAAATGTAACCCAATGCAGGCAGTGTCCCAGGATACAAACATCCAACTTACAAACAACTCATAGTTACAAACAACTCATAGTTACGAACAGGTGTGAGAAAACATAAAGTGAGAGAAATCTACCCCTCAAAAGGGAAATTCACTCCTGAAAGAGTTGTCATGGTGAAAAGGTGTCTCCACTGAAATCCAATTATTATAGGGATAGAAAGTGGTGTGAAATCTTTTCGACGGAGAACAGACAGCCTGTGCTCCATGGGAGTTTGGTCAGTACTCTGTGATATACTAATGATTGGTATGTATACCTGTATTATTTTATTATATGCATTACTGTAATTATTGTATTGCTGGATTGTCTGCTCACTTTAGGGACTATTCCCTTCTTTCAGAGAACTAGTGGACGCCAATCTTGCCTAAGATATTATTTGGGTTCTGAAAAAACGTTACGACGTGAAACGGAGCAGGATCCCATCGATTTTCTTCCGTCAACCCGGCTCCACTCAAAGGATTCATTGTGGCATACCCATGTTTCTGGTAATCTGTGACTGAAGTGTGTTTTCCTGGATACCTACATTGCTGTGGATTCTCCATTCCTTCTACTGACTCTAATATATATTTGGAAAGCTAACCATCTACAATACTGATTTTTTCATCATGGACAAAAGGACTGGATAATCCGGACTTTATTGATGTTTTCCTCAACTCAACCTCGGTATGAGTAGGTAACTGGAGAATCCTCAATCACTATACAGCTAAGTACATTGTATGAGCAACAGGAACCACTTATAGTCAATCACAAGAAATATATTTGCATATGATATCTTCTGATAACTTGACTCAATGGTGGATTTATTGTAATCATACAATATATAGTCCAGTTACCAGGAAGCAGGGACCATGGCTCTATTGAAATGCTGTCTGATCTGTCTCCTCAGTTTGAATGGCTTGTCTCTCATAGTCCCCCTCAGACATCCTCCCAATTGCTCCACCTCCTGCCTCCTTACTGGCCACCAGCATCCACAGACTCTTGGCCTGAAGGGAGAGATTACTGGGAGGTGGTCCAGCAGGTCCAATTCCACGGATCACTGTGTCACATCAGTTGAACCCTTCCTTGACAAGCAGCTATTAAGACACTCAAGAACTCTTTTTTTCATGCCAGAAATTGGCAGCTTCAGCCAAGCCTCACCTGCCAGCTCCTCACATATATTCTGCTCTTTATTTCCTGACAAGCAGTCTGAAGACCATCCACTTACAGTCTTGTAACCCTTTTAAAGTTCAGGGTTAATCTGACAGGAGCATAGAACAAAGTGACTGACATTATAAAGGGGCATTTGGTTGACTTGTCAGTTCACATTTCCAGTATTCATAACCCTAAGGTAATACTGCACAGATGAGTAAATTGGCTGTGACAAAAATGCATGTCACAGGTCTCCGCAGAGAAGGAATATATATATTCTGAGATAATATCAACACACCAGTTCAAATAATGGCAAGCCGCTGTTCTGCAAAATACATTAGTGGTCTCCTTCCAGTTCTAGTTGGCATATGCCCATTTTTGCACATGAGAAGAAAAATTACCTCACCTGCCAACCATTTGCTGGCTGCCCCAAAAGCCATGGCACTAACCAGGATAGACTCCTGCTATTAGTTGGCAATGAGAAAAAGTCAGTCTCCCACTCCTCACCCCCCCCCCCCCCGAACGCATGATCACAGTCCGTCAAGTCATCAAAATCATAAAACATGCCACTGTAATTAAAACTTGCTGCATATACAATACTCATAGATATATTCATCTTAATTCAGTTGTGGCACTATGACCTGGAATGTCTGCTTTAATTAAACTGCATGTATTGGGAATTCATACAAGCATGCATCAAAAACCATATTGTACAAGGAGTTTTGCATGACTGCATTTGTACAGTAGACATCGTCAATTGCAGGATGACATGGTCCAGTATCTACTGTATGTTGACTGAGATTTTCAGCCCACTAGTTTAAAATTGGATTTAGCCCATTATCTAGTTTTCTACGAAGGTAAGCTAAGGAAGACAGGACATGAATACAAATTTAACAACACAGACAAGGAATTTTGCACACAGTCGAGCTATACATCAGGAAATGTTGGAGAATGTACAAAAGTTAGGACTTCATCCCAAGCGATAAGTAAAGCGTTGGGGATTGTTATTTTTCCCTTAAAATTAGCAATGTCCCATTTGGAAATTTGCCTTCCCTTCCCATCACACGGAAACATATTTCTCCTACTACTATCTCCCCTCCTAATTTCCTTTAATAGGAAACATCCTCTTTGGGTTTTTTCTAGTTCCTATCTCCTCGGTCCCAAAGGAGATCATGACAGAAGGGCCTTTGCACAGCTCAAACTTGTGCGCCAGCTGCAACTATACCTCATGAAGTCTGACTTGGCCGGGGTGGTCCATGACTTGGTTACATCCAGATTGACTAATGCGGTGCACTCTACGTGGGGCTGCCCTTGAAGATGGCCTGAACATTTCAACTGGTACAACAAGCGGCAGCCAGGCTCCTAACTGGAGCAAATTATAGGGAGCTTACAACACCCCTACTAAAACAGCTCCATTGGCTGACGATAAGTTGCCGAACCAAATTCAAGGTGCAGGTTATAACCTATAAAGCCCTAAGCAGTTTGGGTCCTGCTTATTTACATGATCGCATTTCCTTCTATGAACCAGCGCGAACTCTAAGATATTCCGGGGAGGCCCTTCTCTTGCTCCCACCACCATCACAAGTATGGCTGGTGAGGATAAGCGAGAGGGCCTCTCGGTGGTGGCACCCCACCACTGGAACCCCTTTCTGAGGGAAATAATACAGGCCCCATCCCTCTCCTCTTTTCATAAGAACTTGAAGATATGGTGGTTTCACCAGGCCTTTGAGAATGACTAGTGCCAGCCCAGCCCCTGGACACTATTAGAATCTGTTCTCGCACCCCCATCTTCTATCCAGGACAGTCTTCCAATAGGCCCTGGAATTGAGCAGCCACAGGCACCACTATTAGTATGGTCGGGACCGGTTATTGCACCTTACCCATTCCCCCCATGTCCTGTTTTTGCACTAGTCTCGATCCAGCCTTTTAAGTTTACCCATTTTTGAAATTCTTGCCCTAACAGTAATTTTTGCACGAAGAATTGGGTGGGATTGGTTTTTAATGTATTTGTGTTGTTTTGATAATTCTATGCTTACGTTTTGCGTATTCTGTATGTTCATGTTTTGCTATTTGGAAACCGCCCTGAATCCCCTAAGGGAAATAGAGCAGTATATAAATAAAGATAATGATGATGATGGTGATTATTATGCTGACAATCTCGGCTCCTCCCTCCAGAATGATGTTATTGTTATGTTTACAAGTGGGCAATGAGGAATTCCCCTCACACGTGAAATTTGACATTTTACCCGTCTCTACATGGGGAATTTAAAAGGATGTAAATTTTCAATTGACATAGGAATTGTTGAGAAAAACCATACTTTAAAAATGGCAAAATAGTTTGTTTATTTATTTATTTATTAGATTTCTTAGCCGCCACTCCCAGGTGGCTCGGGGCGGCTTACAATTTTAAAAATACAGAACAACAAAGTACATAAGCAATAAAAACAACGGCAATAAAACATTAAAAAGATTACATTAAACACCAGTATTGCTTCAACTAGTATGTTTTAGACTGACTCAATCGCAGAAAGACTGCCGAAATAGCCAGGTCTTACAGGCTTTTCTGAAAGCCAAGAGGTCACAGAGTGACCTGACCTCTGGCGGCAGGGAATTCCAAAGCATAGGGGCAATGATGAAGAATGCCCTTCTCCTTGTTGATGTGAGGTGATAAGCTTTGGTGCTCGGAATAAAGAGAAGATCTTGGTCTTCAGATCTCAGTGATCTCGTGGGACAATATGGGGTAAGGCGGTCCCTAAGGTACATTGGCCCCAGACCATACAAGGCCTTGAAAGTCAGAACTAACACTTTGAAAGTGATCTGGAATTCAATGGGCAACCAATGCAATTCCCGCAGCACAGGTGTAATATGGTGACTCACAGGCGTGCCTGTGAGCACGCGTGCTGTGGCGTTTTGCACTAGCTTAAGTTTCCGGGTCACCGACAAAAGAAGGCCGATGTAGAGGGCATTACAGTAGTCTAACCATGAGATGACTGTCGCTTGAATCACCATGGCCAGATCGCGGCGGGACAGGTAGGAGGCCAGCTTCCGAGCCTGGCGAAGGTGGAAAAACGCGACTCGGCTGACCATGGAGACCTGGGTCTCAATGAAGAGCCGAATGTCCAAGTGGACTCCAAGTCCTTTTACTGAAGACGACGGGCATAGAGCCACACCGTCCAGAGTCGGAAGCTGGAGTTCCCCACCGCCCGGGTGACCTAGCCAAAGGATCTTCGTCTTCGCTGGATTCACCTTCAACTTACTGGCTCGCAGCCATCCAATAACGGCTTTGAGGCAAAGATGGAAATTATCGGGTACAGAGTCGGACTGGCCCTCCATCCTCAGAATGAGCTGAGTGTCATCAGCATACTGGTGACACTCAAGCCCAAAGCTGCGCACCAGCTGGGCAAGTGGTCGCATATAGATGTTAAATAACAGAGGGGAAAGAATGGCACCCTGGGGAACCCCACAAATAAGTGGGGAGCCCCCAGAGACCACATCGCCCCTCCTCACTCGCTGTGTCCGGTTCCAGAGGAAGGAGGACAGCCAGTTCAAAGCCGTCCCCCTCACCCCGGCCCCAGAAAGGCGGTGGGTCAAAAGATCGTAATCGACTGTATCAAACGCTGCTGTGAGGTCCAATAACACAAGCAGCGCCGATCCGCCTTGGTCCAGGTGGGAGCGCAGCTGGTCTGTGATGGAGACCAGAACCATCTCTGTCTCATGCCCGAGCGGAAGCCGGACTGGAAGGGGTCTAGCCAAGTTGCGTCATCTAGGAAAGCCTGCAACTGCTCCATTGCTGCCCTTTCAACCACCTTGCCCAGGTATGGTAAGTTCGACACTGGTTGAAACCCATGGTATGAGCTTGTGTCGTGATGAGCTCCATCGGTAGCCATTTCTTAAATGTGTAGAAACTCTGATTTTATTGTGTGTGTGATGATGTCCTTAGTGTGACAAGACTATTCGCCCCTTCCTTCTTCAGCCCTCTACATTACTGAAAACCTGCTTCAAAGTGCTTCCCAGCTTTCTGGAGCAGATCTTGAAGGTGTACAGTGGACTGTGCTATTGCCAATGTGGACAAAATACCCCGTCCCATTCTGCTGCTGGAAAAAAAAGTATCTTTCTAAAGATCCGTTTCTAATTTAAACAGTTAACAGAATTTCATTTTAAGCAGTGGAACATGCAGTATTTCATTATTTGGCTTTGATCCAACAGCTGGAGGGGCATTCAGGGGAAAGCTAGACTGAATCAATATATCCTACCACAAGACTATTATATGGGTCCAGTGTGTGTATTATTATGCTCATTAAACAGACTAAATTCAATTCCTCTCTTATCTTTATTTAAATACTGCACAGACTAACCAGACCTCAGGAAATACTGGAGAATGTGCAAATGTTAGCGTGACAGGAATATTCTTCCCTTCTTCCTTCAGTCTGCCACACTGCCAAAATATTACTCCAAAGGATTTATCAGACCTCTGGAGCAGATTTGGAGGGTATATAAGGGGCTGTGATGGTGGTGAGGAATCGGTTCTGCTGATGGGGCACAGTTTTTTTTAGAAGAACAACCTTTCTGGATCACGCACAATATGAGTTAGCATGCATGATGTCCTTTCCTCAGGTATCTGATGAAGACTGCTGTGAAATACATGAAGATCGCATGGAAGCTGTGACTAGAACTTAGGCAATTTATAGAATATACCTATGTTCAAATTTATATAATACATCCATTGTGCAAACTGGTCAATTACAATATCTATATTGTCGAAAGCTTTCATGGCAGGAATCACTGTGTTGTTGTAGGTTTTTCTGGCTGTATGGCCCTGTTCTGTAAGCATTCTCTCCTGACATTTCACCTGCATCTATGGCAGGCATCCTCAGAGGTTGTGAGGTCTGTTGGAAACTAGGAAAATTGGTTTTATATATCCTTGGAAAGTCCAGGGTGGGAGAAATAACTCTTGCCTATTGGAGCTAGGCGTGAATGTTTCAATTGGCCACCTTGATTAGCATTTGAAGGCCTGACAGTTTTTAGGTGTAGCTTCTTACTGCCTGGGGGAATCCTTTGTTGAGAGGTGATTAGTTGTCCCTGATTGTTTCTTGTCTGTAGTTCCTCTGTGTTATCCATATTGGCAAAGCACTATGAGACATTCATGTGTCCTTATTCTCTGTCCTTCTTCAGAATAAGGAATGAAAATATTCACAACTAAATATTCATAATCTTAAGCTTTAATATGCACTCGAATACCTGTTCCTGATACTTTGGGAAGAACAGCACAAAAGCAGCCTGTAAAATAAGAATCTAACTTGCCTAGAAGGAAAAAATCTTTACATGTGGAGTTTGTTTCCAAAAAGTACTAAATGGAAAAAAAGAAAAGAAAAAAGAGTTATAGGTGGCAGAATACTGTTGGCTAAGAGTAAAAAATTATTTACAGATCAAAACTATCAAAATGTATCAAATCACTTCAGTACAGGGCTAGGAAAATTGTATTTTATAGCCAAAGACTACACATCCTCAGCGCACTTTTTAAATTTACAAACCACTGTGAAGACTAAGATCTTCTGGAGAGGCCCTGGTCTTGGTCCTGCCACTGTCACAGGCGCGCTTGGTGGGGACAAGAGACCGGGCCTTCTCAGTGATTGCCCCCTGGCTATGGAACTTCTTTCCTGGCAATATTAGATCAGCCCCCTGCCTCCTATCCTTCAGAAGGATGGTGAAGACCTGGCTGTGGGACCAAGCCTTTGGGGCAGTGTAATGAGGCAAAATGGTTTCCTGAGATGGTTTTTAAGCAACTTTTGATGTAGATATGTTTGTATATATTTATGGTTTTAAGTCCCGCCATTGAATGTTTGCCATATATATATATGTTGTGCTCCGCCCTGAGTCCCCTGCGGAGCGAGAAGGGCAGAATATAAATGTTTTAAATAAATAAATAAATTTCTGTAAAATGTGTTCAGGTGGATTTGATACCTTTTGGAAACGAACATGTATATTGAATTGTCCGGCAGCTTTTAGAACAGTGATCCAGAAGTTCCCATTATGCAGGAATTTGTCACTGATCCCAAAATAGTTGAAATACAATAAAACACTTATCTATCTTTAGAATTTGAATTGGTTTCCTGCTTTGCAAGAAATCAAGGCAGAGTATGCAACTGTGACAGCTAACAGAAAGTGCTTGGAATTTACAGTAATATGTTAATCTGGTTTAGTTTCCTGTTGACCAACACTTCCTTCCCTCTAAGGAATATGGTTGGATTTTACCTCCATTACTGAAAGTCCTAGGAACTGTTAGAGTTGTCAAAAATGGTGATTCACCATGCCCTGTAATCTGTTTCTTCAGAACGCTGATGCAACAGCAAAAAGCAGCTACATTTTTTGTCTTTCTCCAACCAATGGATATCCTTTTAGAAGCATAATCTAGATCAGTTTTAAGCATGCCTATCTTTGCTGTAAAACTGTAGACCTTGTAATCATCATAACCGGGAATATGGTGCAGCTGGCTAAGTGTTAGCTGCATAAGATCTCTCTGACCAGTAGGTCATGAGTTCAAGGCCTGCCCGGGTCGAGGTGGGTTCTCCACCTTAAGTGTAGCCTGCTGTCGACCTTTGCAGCTTGAAAGACAGTTACATTTGTCAAGTAGGAGATAAAGGTACCACATTAAAGTGGGGAGGCAAATTTTGACTGATTTATGAGGCCATTAAAAAAGAACCCAGGAATCGCTGAGGAATGCGGAAGGAAAAACAAGGGATGCTGGAAAAAACACTGAGAGAAATAAGGAGTGCGTCAGCTCCCCCTGGTGGCCAGAAAGTTTGCCTCTGTTTATCTATATATGTGCGTAATATGTCAAAATGTATGTACTGTACTGTACTGTGATAAATGTCACATGTTTATATGCCATATGTTGAACTGCAGGGATTGTCTGCAAGTATGTGCAGTGTAATCCGCTCTGAGTCTCCTTCGGGGTGAGAAGAGCGGAATATAAATAAAGTAAATAAATAAATAAATAACTGTTCCAACAGAACAACATCCCTTCTTTACAATACTGTATTTCATCCAATCTAGGATGCCATCTGTGACGAACTGCCTGTTTTTTAGACCAGGATAAGCTCAGGAAAGAAGCCCAGTTTAATATGGTGGCCATTTTGAATGGTGCTTGGAGAGAATGGCCTTTTTTGGGTAATTATTCCCCAGAGGGGGCGGAGCTTAGAAGCAGCCTTGGGGGAGGTGCGGAGAACCCTTGTTATTGGCTGGAAGCCAGTGGGTGGAGCTTAGGTCAAAAACAGAGGAAAAAAGTGTGCATTAGGATCTGGGAGTTGGAAGAGACAGTTAGACTCAGGAATTCGAAAAATGACAGTGGGGGGGGGGGAGAGAGAGAGAGAGAAGAAAGAGTGTGGAGTTTAGTGAATCTGGGTAGTTAGAAGTAGAGAGAATTCAGACAGCTATTGTTGCAACTCAGATCTGGAATGTACCCCCCCCCCCCCCGATCACACACACAAGCAATCTCTGTAAATAAGTGTATTAAGAATAAAGAATAGTCTATAAGATAGAAGAAGTAGTGTAAAAATTAAGTTCTTAAACTGGAGTAAATCCCAAGGAAAGCAAATCCAAAACCATGGCAGGCCGCTCCGGCGGCCCAAACAGGAACTTAAGAGTCCAAAGCAACCCGTGGCAACGACCAAACGGGAACGTAGTTCAACAGAGCAAATTCACTCCTGTAGTCCACTTGAACCTGAAAGCTTGAACATGAACTTTCTAAGCTAAACATAGCTTCATCTCTGGCGAGGTCTTTCCCAGGCCAGTCTCTTAAAGGAATCTATTTTCTGTGCGACCACTGAATTCCCCGACGCAAATTCCAATCCCTTCGGGAGGATCTGATACTAGCCCTTCTATCAAAATCCAACAACTCGTTAGCGGGCCCAGGTGGACTCATATCTTGCTGAGAAAGCTCTTCCTCCCTATTTCCCGGAAGCTCAGCTGGCAAGTTCCCATGAGAGTCAAGGTTACTAGAGTTTTCGCTAGCTGTCTCGAAGCTAACTTCCATGGAATCATCATTAACCCCTTCTTCAGGCCAATACCCATGCAGCCAGTCATTGTCCCAAGACAAATCCGCATTTACAGAAACATCCCCATCTGGCCATTCATCCTCCCCATCCTTGCCCTGATCCACTGGCACCACTGGTGCCTGTCTCTGACCACTAGGCTGAGGCATCACATTGCTAGGCTGAAACACCACAGCTATTAAGGAGAATAGCTAAAGTGGAGAACAGATAGATCCCAAGGAAAGGATTATCTGTAGTTCTAGTTAAAGGAAAGTCTGTTAAAGTATTGAAGAGTTGTATTGCATTGAACTGTTTCTGAAAAGTAACCATAAGCTCCAAATCAACATTGCAACTGTTACACTCAAGTGCCTGTGACCTCAAACGATATCAAAATAAACATCTTTGTTCTTTGTTCATACACATTTGCCTCAAGGTGTCTCAATCCATAAGTAAGAAGGGAAACAGAGTATCCCTAACGGTGGCAGGGAAGACTGAGAGAAATCTCCACACATATTGATTAACCTGGGGGAGAAATCAAATAGGAAGGGATCACCCTGCCTGAAGATGATTTCACATTAATTTGGTGGCAGCTTAAAACCCCAGGTGTTTTCACATTAATTGGTGGCAGCGGTGGGATAGCCAGCCCTGCCACAGTGGTCAAAAGAGAGAGAGAGTAGGGATGGTCAGTTCTCCACAGTTTGAAATAACAGATCCTCACACCATCTATTCCAAGGTGCACTCCCCTTTTTAGAGACTCAATTTTAGAAGAAAAAAAAGGAATTGTCAATTCCAAGACACACACGTTTTGGATCTCCGATCTTGAAAAAAAAATCAAAGGGACGTGCATCATCTTTAAAGCTGCAATAGTCATTTCTAAAGCTATTCAATCACCATTATGGTCTTCCCTTGCACATCTTGGAAAGCATTCTGAGATTACAATATCTGTTTACAGAAAAATCTTATTGGACACAGCATTTGGGACTGCCCACCCACTATCTCGCTTCTCCATAACAATATCCTTGTCCCTTTCCCTAGTTTGACATACATGTACACACACAGTGCTTTTTGCTGACAATGCTGCCCTTGTCGCCCATACAGAAGCAGCTCTGCAGCGCCTGATATCCTGCTTTGCAACAGTTGCAGAACTGTTTGGGCTGGAAGTCAGCCTGAAGAAAACAGAAGTTCTCTACCAGCCCGCACCACAGGAAGAACACCATCATCCCCACATCAGCATAGGCAAATCTGTGCTTAAGTCCATCCAGCAGTTCACCTACCTGGGAAGCATCATCTCTTCAGACATCAAGATTGATAAAGAGATAGATCATAGATTAGCAAAGGCATATAGTGCATTCGGAAGGCTTCACAAAAGAGTCTGGAGCAACAAGCACCTGAGGCAAAGCACAAAAATCAGTGTATACAGAGCTATCGTACTGTCTATTCTCCTTTATGGGTCTGAAACATGGGTCACCTATTGCCAACACCTATGACTCCTTGAATGCTTTCATCAGTGCTGTCTTCGCACAATCCTAAATATACACTGGACCGACTATGTGACGAATGTTGCCGTCCTTGAGCAAACAGGGATCACCAGCATTGAAAACATTGCATTGCTATTGAAAACACAGCTGCGCTGGGCAGGGCACGTCTCTAGGATGGAGGACCACTGCCTCCCAAAGATACTACTCTATGGTGAATTCGCCACGGGTCAGCACAAGAGAGGTGCCCCAAAAAAGAGATATAAGGACTCCCTGAAACAACATCTCAGGCTCAGCCAGATTGATCACCAAAAATGGTCCACCCTGGCCTCACATCGGGAGGCATGAAGATGCACTATCCACAATGCTGCGGCCTCTTTCAAGAAGACACGCGAACGGGTCTCAAAGAGAAACAACAATGCAGAAAGAACTGCAACTTGGAAACAACATCACCCAAGGAGACTTTCTGCTGTGCTTTCTGCAACCGAACTTGCCTATCTCAGATTGGCCTTTTTAGTCATCAATGCACTTGTAAAAAGCGTGGGACGAGTCCTTTCTAAGAATCTTTGTTCGCGAAGTAATGCCGAGAGACACACGCAAAGAGCCCCCCCCCCCAACCTACCCAATATATTTTAAAGGGGTTCCTTGTCCGGATAGATCAGACATTGGTAATTGGTGGCAGAGGAAAGGCAACAGATACTGATCTATCCCTATGTCAGCAATCATCATTTCTGGAGGAAGTGGCATCAAGAAATTGAGAGAGGGTTATTCAAACAAATGCTTTTTAAACTCTTAAGCCACTTTTGGCTTTTTCCCTTCCACTTATAGGCATTAATGTGCATGAGTGAGAGAGAAAAATGCGCATTATCAGACTATGATGTTACAGCACTGTTGTAAGAGGGATACCAGAACAAGGTTGGAAAAGGAGGTAGAGGCATGGACCAAACCTCTGAGTTCTTTGCCAAGTTGGTAGAAGGGAGCAAGTGTTTTCTTTTCTTTTTTTTTTTTTTTTACAGAAATGAAAGGTTAAAGGCTTTCTCCCAGTTACTTTGCCAATTGGAAGGAAATCATCTTAAAACATCCATCCCTTTTCCTCTACAAGACTAATCACTCCCCACCCAAAGCACGCTCAGTGATTAACCAGAATCAACCTACACGTGCAAGTGAACTTTTGCACAGAAAATCATAGCACGATAGAAGCAGGAAAGGATGTCATTCACAGGTTTTTCTGTGATCATAAAAACACACTTTTCCAAATGGTCTCCCATAGAAGAGCAACAGAAGAGGGACAAAGCCAGTTGACAAACGCCAACTGATGGCGCTATTAACCTGATGTAATTGCAATGTACCTGCCTTGAATGAGAAAGCCCTTCATGTTAGTAAAGACAAATGCTTTCCAAACAATCTTCCACAGGGGAACTACAGAAGAGAGGTGTTATCTGATAAGCTCCAAGCAAAGCCATTCTTAGTCTGATCTAATTGCAATTTGCTTGCCTTCTTTGATAAAGCCCTCTAGAACTGGCATGAAAGGCATCATCCATTTTGAGATGACCATGTAAAACGCAGTCACGATTAGAATTAGATCCCACCAAGTTCTCCTTTGTATAAATGTGTAGGAGTGGCTTTACTGTTGGTAGAAGTCAGCAGTCTACTTCTGGAAAGGTGTGCATTATCTTGGCACCTAACCCAGTGTTTCTCAACCTGGGGTCAGGACCCCTGGGCGGTCACGAGAGGATGTCAAAGGGGTCACCAAAGACCATCAGAAAACAGTATTTTCTCTTGGTCATGGGGGTTCTGTATGGGAAGTTCGGCCCAATTCTATCATTGGTGTGGTTCTAAATGCTCTTTGATTGTAGGTGAACTATAAATTCCAGCAACTACAACTCCCAAATGTCAAGGTCTATTTTCCCCAAATTCCACCAGTGTTCATATTTGGGCATATTGAGTATTCATGCCAAGTTTGGTCCAGATCTATCATTGTTTGAATCCACAGTGCTCTCTGTATATATAGGTGAACTATATAAGGTCAATGCCCACCAAACCCTTCCAGTATTTTCTGTTGATCATGGGAGTTCTGTGTGCTAAGATTGGTTCAATTTGATCATTGGTGGAGTTCAGAATGCGCTTTGATTTTAGGTGAACTATAAATCCCAGCAACTACATCTCCCAAATCAACCCCCCTCTTCACCCCCACCAGTATTCAAATTTGGAAGTATCAAGTGTATGTACCAAATTTTGTCCAGTGAATGTATATATAACCCACATATCAGATATTGGCATTGCAATTCATAACAGTAGCGAAATTACAGTTATGAAGTATCAACAAAAATAATTTTATGGCTGGGGGTCACCACAACATGAGGAATTGTATTAAGGGGTTGTGGCATTAGGAAGATTGAGAACCACTGACCTAAACCAAGACATGTAATTGCCAAGATCACAAAAATACCTCGCAATTTTGTCCCTGGAGAGTGAAGCAAAAGGGGAGCTCACTAAATGCTTTAAAAATGGCACCTGCTATGCAGGGCTGATGCGATGTATAATTCCAACAGCTTGCCTGTTGTGTTCAACATACATTTTATCACAATGCCTAATAAATTCAATCGGACTTCATCTCATTACAATTTAGTCACATAAAATATGCACATCAAAGGGATTCTGAACAGTCAGAGAAAACAAACAGACATTTCCACATTCAAGGAGGTTATGGTGCCCAGATGCATATTCGCCTGGGTTATATTCATGCCAGACAAGTGCACGTGGTTTGCATAGTTCATTCAACTCAAAGAAAGCATAGGTTAGTTTTCACCTTGGTGATACATTCCCATTCATCTTAGGTGTTTTTTGTGGAAAGAAATTGCTCAGAACCCAGGTTAAAAGGAATAATGTTTTTATACTCTCAGTTTATAATGAATTGAACAGCTGCACTACAGCCGAAAAATTGGGAGGCACTTCTGCACAAGGAGAAATATGACTGTACAGTACGAACATTAAGGACAAGGTACCCACCCGCACACTTTTAAACTGCCCTAAAAGTGCAACTCTATACATGTTTAGTCAGATGCAAAGTCCTAAAGAGCAATGAAACTTACTCTTAAGCATATGGTTTATTGCAGGCTTAGTGTTTTATGCTCACTTACCCAGAAATATTCCCATCCTCACATACTGGTTGACCTACAATCAAAGAGCATTCTGAACTCCACCAACAATTGAACTGAACCAAACTTGGCACATAGGACTCCCATGACCAACAGAAAATACTGGAAGGATCTACAGCCAGAGAGCACTGTAGATTGAAACAATGGTAGATCTGGAGTAGACTTGGCACAAATACTCAATATGCCCAAATGTGAACACTGGTGGAAGGGTTTGTTGGGCATTGACCTTGAGTTTTGGAGTTGTAGTTCATCTACATCCAGAGAGCACTGTCGATTCAAACAATGAAGGAGCTAGACCAGTGGTTCCCAAAGTGGGCAGAACCGCCCCCTGGTGGGCGGTGGGGTGATCCAAGGGGGCGCTGGGAGGCTCAGGAGAATTGGGGGGGGCGCTGAACCCCTCTAAGGGGGTGGTGGCGTGACCCAGCCTTGCTTGCCACTTGCAGGGTTGCGCGCTTGCGAGGATGTCCCCGTTGGAAGAGAGGCGATACACAGGACTGCGCCGTGGGCGGGGTTGACGAGAGGAAGGAGACGCGTGCTGTGGTTTCCATGGCAACGCCTGCCCGGGGATTCCAACTCGCAGGGACACAGTAGCAAGCACATGATCCCCAGGCAGGCGTTGCTGTGGAAACTGCAGCACACACCTCCTTCTTCTCATCAACCCCACCCATGGTGCAGTCCTGTGTATTGCTTCTTTCTTCCAATGGGGATGTCCTCGCAAGTGTGCCTTGCTGGGCCCGGCACAGGGCGGGGCGAGCGGGAGGCGCTTTTCAAGGTGGGACTCGCTTGTCCAGTGCCGGCCCCTTCTTTTTTCAATTCCATAAAACAAAATGCAATTAAAATAACATTAAAATTAAAATTAAAACACAGTAAAACATTTAATTTTATGAAAAGGTAGAAACACTAATACATATATATTTCTGCTTAATTGCTATTAAAAAATTAAAAAATAATTTCTAGGGGGGTGGTGAGTAAAACTTTTTCTGGAAAGAGGGCGGAAGGCCAAAGAAGTTTGGGAATCACTGATCTAGACCAAACTTGGCATGAATACTCCATATGCCCAAATATGAACACAGAGTTTGGGGAAAATAGACCATGACAATTGGTAGTTGTAGTTTTAACGCTGTTTTAATGTTGTTATGTGTTTCTATTGGTATTTTATTGTTGTAAACCGCTCTGAGCTTCGGAGTGAGCGGTCTACCAAGCTGAAATAAATAATAATAATAAAAATAAAAATAATAGTTACTGAGATTTAAAGTTCACCTACAATCAAGGAGCATTATAAACCCCACCAATGATAGAATTAGGCCAAACTTCCCACACAGACCCCCCATGACCAACATAAAATACTATGTTTTCTGGTGCTTTTGACAATCTTTCTGACACCCCCTCATGATCCCCCCCTCTTGGGGTCCCCAGGTTGAGAAATCCTGCCTTAAGACCATCCAGTCCAATTCCCTTCACCGGGGCAAGAAAACATAATTAGAACCCTCCTGATAAAGAGCCATCCACCCATAGATAGATACATATGATTCACACACACACATATGTATATGACAGATATAAAATCATAGCTTTGAAAGGGATCCCCAAAGAAGGACAATTATATGTTGCATGTTGCAGAGTAGGTAAACCAGACAATCTCTACATCAGTGTTTCCCAACCTTTTTTTGAACCGCGGCACATTTTTTACATTTACAAAATCCTGGGGCACACCACCAACCAAAATGACACAAAATGACACTCTAACACAGTAATAGATATAGTTAATATGTTTTAAAATGTATTTATACACTCAGTGTGAAACCTGGGACTGTTTCGATGAACACAACATAGATATCCTGGCAGGAATGGCAGAAAGACATATACGAAAGTCTTGCTCAACAGCTGGGAGTTATAGTTCACCCGCAATCAAAGAGCATTCCAAACTCCACCAATGATGGAATGGAATCAAACTTCCCACACAGAACTCCCCTAAGGGAGCCCAAGTGGAGAAGAAAAAGTGTTCGGCAGGAGGGGGAAAAAAGGGTATTGGAGGTTCCAATTTCCCACGGCACACCTGATGATCGCTCATGGCACACTAGTGTGCCACAGCACACTGGTTGGGAAACACTGCTCTACATCAATACAGACAAAGAAACAACAAGAAATATTGTTTCCCCACAGGCATAAAGACATTACATATATTAGAAACCAACACTTTCTCATTACTTTATTTTCAAGATCACCAGACTGAGCCACAGCAACGCATGGCAGGGGACCGCTTATACATACATACATACATACATACATACATACAGAGAGAGAGAGAGAGAGAGAGAGAGAGAGAGAGAGAGAGAGTTCTGGGAATTTGAAGACAGAGGAAACATTCCAATGGATATGACAAAAAATGAAAGGGAAAAATGATAGCTGTGTTACTCTTGTTGCAACCAATTCAAATAATAAATATGTTAGTTTTTAAAGTGGAACTAATTATCTGATGCTTAAAAGGAAAGGAGAATAAAAGCGGTCTCAAAGCAGAGCAGGCAGATCTAACAGAATAGTGACATAAGTTAATAACTCATGGCACACTTCCACTTGCAGAAGCAACCTCCATCAGCAGAAGTGGGTGTACGTCACTTTAAAAAATGCAGCGCCTTGGTGTTACTCCATTCTTTCAACTGAATGCCTTTGTCATTGCTCATTATGTGTTGCCATATGACTAACACATTACTCATGCATTACTAAAGCTGATGTTAGGACCATTTGAAATGTAAATGAAATATAAATTGCCAGTATTTTAATGCCTTATTTTAAAAAACTGTGTATAGTTCTGATCGCTACATCTCAAAAACAACATTATAGAGCTGGAAGCATTTCAGAAAAGGGTAGCCAAAATGATCAAGGGCTGGGGGCAATTTCCTGGGAGGAATGTTTGGGCTGTCTGGTTTAGAACAAAGGTGATGAAAGAAGAATATAATAAAAACGCATAAAATTATTAGGGACAGGGGGTGCGGCATTTTGAATGTTGGGCTACATCTCTGGAGATAATCCCTAATGGGTCATGGAAACCCGCTAGATGACTTTGAACAAGACACACTCCCTCTATCTCAGATAAAGGCAAGGCAAGGGCAACCCCTCCTCTGAATAGATCTTGCTGATAAAACTCTCTGATAGTTTTGCATTAGGGTGTCACAAGTGAGAAATGACTTGAAGACACACAAAAAGAAGAGAACTTTGATACTGGACTTTCATCATAATAGAACCAGAGTGCTTCCAAAGAAATGAACTGGTGGGGCATTTCAGTCATAGTATATCTTAATGCAGTACGTAAACTATGGAATTTGCTAGCATATAATTTCATGATGGTTGCTAACTTTAGGGCAGTGTTTCTCAACCTTCCCAATCCCCTGATCCCTTAACACAGTTCCTCATGTTGTGGTGACCCGCAACCGTAAAATTATTTTTGTTGCTACTTCATAACTGTAATTTTGCTACTGTTATGAATCGTAATGTAAATATTGGATATGCAGGATGTATTTTCATTCACTGGACCAAATTTGACACAAATACCTGATATACAGTGTTCTCTCACTACTTCGCTGTTCGCTTATTGTGGACTCACTGTCTCGCGGATTTTAATTTCAAATATTAATTTGAAATATATATCATGGTATTTTTGCTGTTTTGTGGGGTTTTGCTGCTGCCGCTCTCCAAGGCACATCGCTTTCCCTCCTCAGTCCTCCCTCCTTCCCTCCTTCCAGCCTTGAAGGCCCTTTCCTTCACTTTATTTTAAGTTTATAAAGACTTAAAATAGTGTATAACTACTAAAATAATGTATACATATTAAAATAAATAGGGCATCCCTATATCACGGTTTTTCACTTATTGTGGAAGGTCCTGAAACCTAACCCCAGCAATAAGTGAGGGAACACTGTACCCCAATTTGACTATTGGTGGGGTTGGGGAGATTGGTTTTGTCATTTGGGAGAAGTAGTTGCTGAGATTTATAGTTCACCTACAATCAAAGAGCATTCTGAATTCTAGCAATGATGGAACTGAACCAATCTTGGCACACAGAACTCCCATGACCAACAAAAAATACTGGAAGGATTTGGTGGACACTGTCAGACTGTAAAGATTTAAAACAATTGTTTGAGTTATGTGTAACTGTTTCTCTGAGTTTATGTTAGGAGTAAGGCTTTTGTTTTAAGAATGAATAGATGCAGCTGAGTGTTTCTTGAATCAAGTAAGGTGTGGCAGCTGTGTTTGCATAAAAGCTTCCATGTTACAGTTGAGTTGGTGGCTGTGGTGCTGCTGGAGAGGAGACGTACGTTGGGAGTATCATGGAGTGAGCATACTGTGTGTGTGTATGCTGAAGAAGGCTTTTGCAGATTCTAAATGTCTATGCTTGCTATTGTGCTAGCTGAAGGTTCCTGGCTAATATACTGCTGTGATGCTGGTATGCTGGAATACTTTAGACTGAAGAAATGCATTTGAATGCTTGAAAGCTGAAAGCTGAAGCCTGGAGTAAATGATATCCTGTATTTCTGAAATGCTGGAATGCTGTAATCTGAAGAAATGCATTCGTGAGCTGCAACAACACTGATATGGTAACACAGATGCTTGTTGCTAAAGACTGTGTAGAAGAATATATTGAAGAAGAACTGCATTGTTTGATTTGTTTTTTCAATATCTACACGGACTATTTAAAAGAGCATGGTATTGCTTTTTTGTTTATTGAAAGCTATATGTTGAAAATAAAAGTTTGTGTTTTTATATAAAGCCAAACTTTGTTCTTTTTGCTTCTATTTTGCCAATAACCCATCAGACACTTTTTGCTGTTTTTACTCTAATGAATAAAATTTATTGCTTTTGACCAAAGGCCGTTGCAAGTCCAAAATAAAAAAGAGCGCACACACAAAACAATACATATGGAATTTGCATAGTAGACAATAAAAGGTTACCAGTTACTTATACACCATGAGTCACATTTAAACCTTCTTAAACCAGATTATCTCCTTTACATAGGACAGCCATCTCCGCTATGCACCTCCTCCTAATCTTCTTAGCCGCAAGGGCAAACAGGGCTACGCGCCAGGTTGTATATTTATCTGTATCCATAAGGAGGTAGAGTAGTATCTCCTGAGGATTCAGAAAGATTTTTTTTGTCCAGTAAAGGTAAGATAAAGCACTCCCTAGGATCTTTGTGTAGGGGGCAGCACATTAAGTAATGTACCAGGTCCTCTGGGTAGGGGCAACCAGCAATACATCTTCGTTCAATTTTGGGGACTTTTTTAAGCCTCCGGTCCCTTCAGCTGAATCAAACATATTTAGTCTGAGCTCTGTGAAGGCTCGTCGGAGCTGGACAAAGGTCAGGCTGTCAAGGTAGTCTGGGTAGCCAGTGGTTTGTCTAAGGCTGTAGTATAGGGGGCACACGGGGAGTCACAGGCAGCCTGGAGGTCTGTAAGTGTAGTGACTTCTAATATTGTCTTGTTTATTTTTGTCTTCCTTGTGGGGTGGTCTAGCTTTGCCAGCTCACTAACCGAGATACCATATTTAATGGCCAGTTGTGCTGCCTTGTGGACCCAATTGTTAACAGGTAGACCATTGTTAAGTTCCAAGAGACTTTTTTTTTTGGTAATCTAGCAGTTGGTATTTATTGGATTTTAAGCCAAATGCACAAGATACATTTAACTATTTTGCTTTCTAGGGTTGGGACAGAGGTTTCAAAGGCGGATCATGGCAGTTGGAGTGTCTTTAGGGAGGCCTAATAGTGCCCTTAGGAAGTAATTTTGAGGCGCTTCTAGACCTAGGGCACTAGGTATGCCCCAGATTTCTGCCCGTAGAGAAAAATGCGCCAGGGTTTTGGCTTTGAAAACAGTTAGGGTGGGATTAACCAGATTACCACCTTGTTTGGCAGCACAGCTCAGTGTTGCTTTGGCTGATCTGTAAGCTTGAGTTTTGATGTTACTCATCTGTTGTTTCCAAGTGGCTGATTCGGAAAAGAAAATTCCTAGGTATTTAAAGGATTTGACTTGTTTTATTACATGTTCATCTAGGCGCCAAGAGTGTGTTTTGGGGCGCCTACCAAAGACCATAACCTGGGTTTTGCTGTAATTTATTGTAAGAGTGTTTTGTTTACAATATGTTGAGAATCCAGCCAACAACCGTCTCAGCCCTACCTGAGTTCTTGACTGTTTTTACTCTGCTAACTGTGGATATATGGGATTATATGTCCCATTATCCCTTCACGAACCGACAGACACTGACCTTGAGTTTTGGAGTTGTAATTGACCTACATCCAGAGAGCACTGTGGACTCAATGATTGATTTGGACCAAACTTGGCACAAGTACTCAATATGCCCAAATGTGAACCCTGGAGTAGTTTGGGGAAAATACACCTTGACATTTGGGAGTTGTAGTTGTTGGGATGTATATTTCACCTACAATCAAAGAGCATCCAGAACTCCACCAATGATAGAATTGGGCCAATCTTCCCACACAGAACCCCCATGACTAACAGAAAATATTGTGTGACCCCTCTGACATCCCCTAGCAACCCCCCTCCCCAGGGGTCCCAATCCCCAGGTTGAGAAATGCTGCTTCAGGGGATCAGAAAAGGCTATCTTTGACTACTAGTCATAAGGGGTCATATATAATTTCCAGTATTAGTTTGTTGTGAAACACAAGTGAGAAGGTGCTACAGGAGACATGAGCAAACCCAGGCCTGTGGATTGAACATGGCCCCTTGGGTTCTTCCCTCTGGTTCTTGTGTGCCTCAGCCCTCCTCTCATCATGCAGGCGTGGCACCCCGCTGTGTTCTCAGGCTGAGAGGAGGGCCAAGGCAGAGAAATGGGCTGTGTTTCCTCCTCCTTTCAGCCTGGGGAAAGACAGGCTGCGGCAGTGCCTAGAGCTCTATGGAGTACCCTTGGAAGTGGCCTGTTTTCTCCCAATCCTGTGTCAACTCCCCCATGCCCCCCATCAACTGCCTTCAACCTCCCACCATCCCCCCTCCCAACCTGCCCAAGCCCACCTGCCCCATCTCACAATATGGCCCCCACCCAAAAAAGTTTGCCCTTGCCTGTCATGGTCATCTCAAGAGTACCTGGCTAGACATTGGAAGAACAAAATGCTAGACTAGGCAGGAGTTTGGCCTTGTTCAGTATGCCTTTTCTTATGTTAGACCGCTGAGGATAGATGAGGGCCGGCCGAATATGGCGGCCGACCTTGAAGATGCTGCAGTAGACCGGATGTCTTCATCTACTGAAGACTGGAAACCCTCAATCAACCCACAGCAGAAGACATGCCATTGTTCGGGGAAGCGGAAACGGTGGCGGAAGATTAAGAGGCGCCAAGACCGAACTTCTGGTCCCGCCGGAGAGCACCGGGAGACTGGCCAGACTGCTCAGCACGGGAACGGACCGGTGACCCTTCGTGGCCACAGACCCCCTAGATCTGCAGAGACCTTCGTCGGTCCTCCAAAGCGGAAGAAGCTCAGAGTGTATAACTCGAGGACATGGAGGAGGTTCCACTCTAGGACTTTTTGGAGCACAAACTTTGGGCACTGGGAGCACTCCTCGGTGGGTTCCCAGCCCCGGAGACAGGACGTCCAAACTGGTGGGAGTCCGACCTCTTGATCGCAGGGACTGGGGGGTGGAGATGGCCTTCCTCCCTCTAGATCTGAGATCCTCCTTGGCTTTCTAGGAACCCCACAGGTACCTTCTTTTGATTGTCGACAGATGCCACCTTGAGTTGACCCTCAGCAAGGTGTCAGTCTATGTGTCCCTATACCCTCCCTCCCTATTGTTTATGTATTAATTCTTGTTACTCTTTTGCTGTGTTATGTGTCAAACTATGTAAACCGCTCCGAGCCCTTGGGGGGTGGCGGTATAGAAGTTTGAAACATAAATAAATAAATAGATGTTCTTCAAACATGACTTGGGAGGTAATTTCAAGATCAAACTATGATTGACTAGAAAGTTGGTGAGACTTCCTAGATCCTCAGCATATATTTTGTTTTAAGCACTAGTCAGGGGCTGCCACATACTATATTAGGGAAAAAACTAAGAGCAAGGAAACAAGGAAATTCTCCAGGCTCAGTTTCACCACAAGACACCACACAATAAGAGCCCTTATTACTTCTTTCATACCTTTTCATTTATGGCTCTATTGATGCAGCACAGGAATTAAACATTATTCTATCAGACTTCAAAGACTGGGGGAGGCTAAGAATATGCTCAACAAAGCAAAGAGAGGAAACCCTACACCCTCTCCAGCATTTTTGTGTGTGTGTAGAAATAAAATGAGTTAGTTTCCCTTTATGGGACAGTTTAAATTTATGACATGTTGCACCTAATCTCCGGTCTTATTTCTTCAGTGCTCCTGGAATTTATCTCAGGATGTCTTATGCTCTCACCCATCCTTTCCTTCCACTCTGAAATTAAAACCCTAAAACCGCACCAAGAAATAATTTCAATGCACCACCCTAAGAAATGGTATGTGCTTTGGAGGAAATTTCAAGTAGGCCATAAAGACAAAAATGGAAACTCGGCAAAAAAATAATGCAGTGTAGAATTAGGGAACCTATTACTTATTGCTATTGCAAAAAAATATTTGAAGTCAGAACCCACTTCTGAATGCTATCCAAACAATTCACAGGTGGTTAAACTATTAGCAAATGCTGCATATGTTTGCCACACAAAAGGAATAAATTCCACCTTGGTCTTTCACTACTATGTCTTACATCCTGCTCTCTTGATGATGATTATGATGCCTTCTGATTTCCCCACAACTATTTGAGGTTATTTTTTTTTACCATGAAGTTGAAACAAATTCAGCTCTGGCAGCAACAGCACAAGGGAGACGAAAGGAATTTAAACGACCATGTATAAAGAAAAAAAAGATACCTCCCCAATCTTTAAGAAAGAAACAACCTCATTCTGCAGACTTAAATACGAAGTGACCAAGGACAAAAACACACTCTGACTAAATCATTACCTGTATAAGTCACACACAGATAGACTAAAAGAGTCAGTATGATAGGATATAGGAGTGAGCAACCATGCCCCCTTCTATTATTGGACTGCAACTCCCATCAGCCAGCATGATTGAGCATTGCCGCCCAGCAACATTTGGTGGGCTGGAGGTGGCCATCTGTGGTGTAGTTGAGTAAATTATGGAGCTCTGGATCGGAAAGAACCTGGTTCAAGTCCCAGCTTGACCAGGAAGGGCTAAGATTTAGGGGACATATGATAGTTTTGATCTCCCTGGCGATCCCATCCACATCCTTAGGCTTTTTTTCATGTCAAGAGTGACTTGAGAAACTGCAAGCTGCTTCTGGTGTGAGAGAATTGGCCGTCTGCAAGGACGTTGCCTAGGGGAGGCCCAGATGTTTGATGTTTTACCATCCTTGTGGGAGGCTTCTCTCATGCCCCCGCATGGGGAGCTGGGCCTGACAGAGGGAGCTCAACTGGCTGTCTTCAGATTCGAACCGCTGACCTGTCAGTCAACGGTCCTGCTGGCACAAGTGTTTAACCCATTCCACCACCGGGGGCTCTATCCTTAGACTGTAAAAAATGGGAAAGAATCCATTATTAGTGGACAGCCAGGGGTCACAGTTATATCCACTGGGACTGTATCAACTATAGCAGGGGTGCCCACACTTTTTCAGCATGCGAGCTACTTATGATAAAACCAAGTCACAAAGATCTACCTGAGAGAGAAGCAGAGTGGAGCCGGGGGAGGGGGCATGGCTTGGTGCGACCTGGTTCCACCCCCTCCCTGCTCTGGCTACAGCGCTGCCACAGCTTCTTCAGCCTTGAGGAGGGTATGCCAAGCCAGTAGTGGCTAGCTATGCCACTACTGGCTTGGCATACCCTCCTCAAGGCTGAAGAAGCTGTGGTAATGCTGTAGCCGGGGGAGGGGGCGGGGCCTGGCGCGGCCTGGCTCCGCCCCCTCTCTCTGGCTACAGTGCTGCCACAGCTTCTCAAGCTAGAGAAGGGTATGCCAAGCCAGTAGTGGCATAGCTAGCCACTACTGGCTTGGCATGCCCTCCTTAAGGCTGAAGAAGCTGTGGTAATGCTGTAGTCGGGGGAGGGGGCGGGGCCTGGCGCGGCCTGGTTCCGCCCCTCCCCTCTCTGGCTACAGTGCTGCCACAGCTTCTCCAGGCTAGAGGAGGGTATGCCAAGCCAGTAGTGGCATAGCTAGCCACTACTGGCTTGGCATGCCCTCCTTAAGGCTGAAGAAGCTGTGGTAATGCTGTAGCCGGGGAGGGGGCAGGGCCTGGCGTGGCATGGCTCCGCCCCCTCAGAAGCGCCCCATCCAGCTGGGATTGACCTCCTAAGGTCCTGGGATCGACCAGTCGATCGCAAGCCACCTAATGAGCACCCATGAACTATAGCGTCTAGGTCGGAACAGATATAAGCAACTTTATCTGCAAAATGCCATGCAAATTCTTAATAATAACTTATCTACATCTTTTCAGAAATGTAGCTGATCTTTGGTTGAACAGCACAGCTCTGCTGGATGGCTCCTTGATAACTGAAACTACAAACAATCGTTTCTCTTTTTTTTAAATAAAGATTTTTATTGGTTAAAATACATCTACATACCGAGTGGCACAAACAGAACATACAAGCGGAAATGGGGTTGGGAAAGGGGAGGGGGTAACATTGGGGACATAAAACAACTTGCAGACATTTACAATAAAACAACAGGTAGGTTGACTTCACCCACCGGTATCGAGCATCAAAGAAGCATAATTTGAGCCTGGTTAGAGATTTCCACTGGAGTCCTAAATCCAGTATCCTTTTAGTTCTTCCTTTTTCCTTGTTTTTACAGATGTAATAAATGGTGTCCAAGTCTCCTCAAACAGCTTTGTTGAGCCTCTTCTCATTAGAAATGTGAGTTTGTCCATTTCTGCAGTATCTAAGAGTTTAAATATGATTTCATCAATGTCCGGTACTTCTTTTTCCCTCCAGTGTTTGGCTCAGGTAATCCTGGCTGCCGTTATTATATGAGTGAGCAGTCTTACCAAGCCTTTCCCCATCTTTTTTAGGTCGATAATGTTCAACAAAAACAGCTCTGGTTTGAAATCCACTTTCGTTTGTAATATCTCCTCAATCCATTTATGCACCTTCTTCCAATACTTTACAGCCTCCCAATTGATGGTAGAATGTCCCTCTGTTTATTTGGCACTTCCAGCACCGGTCATCCCCTGTTTTATATATCTTATTTATTTGGGTTGGGGTTATATACCACCTATACACCAATTTCAGGAGGTTCTCTCTCAGGGAATATGAACATGTAAACTTTATATTATTCCTCCATGATTGTTCCCAGTTCTCCTGTGGTATTTTATACCCTAGGTTGTTTTTCCACTTTTCCATATAGTCTTTAATTGGCTTCTTTTCGTGTTTTTTTGTTAATCTCAGTTTATACAATTTACTGACTCTTTTTCTCTCAGATTTCAGTAGTATTTTCTCTCCTTCTGTTGGCTTCTCTTCCCAACCTGTCTCTTTATCCTTCTCGTATCTAGCCTTTAATTGATTGTATTGGAACCAGTTTAGCTTATATTCCCTCAGTTCCTCCTGAGTTTTCATCTTAAAGATATTATTTTCCTTTTTCAGTATGTCCTTGTAAGACGGCCATAACTCCCCCTCTACTTTCCATATTGCGAAGGCTTCTACCGGTGATGCCCATAGTGGAATCTTTTTACACAGCATATCCTTATATTTTGTCCAAACCTTCATTAACGGGGCCTTTGATATGTGATTCCTAAAGTCCTTATCCTGCTTTATCTTGTCATAGAGTAAATAAGCATGCCATCCCGCTTTGTTCTCCCACCCTTCTGCCGTTAGGATATCCTTATCTTTTGCTTCCATCCAATCTTTCAGATTTTCCATGCAATTTGCATCATAATAGGCCGAGAGGTCTGGGAGGCCAAAGCCGCCATTTTGTGGTAGTTCTTGGAGGTATTTTAGTCTAATTCTTGGCTTTTTCCCTCCCCATATAAAGGTCGAGAGATCACCTTGCCACCCTTTTATTAATACCTGGTTTTTCAAAATTGGGAGCATTTGAAAGAGAAAATTTAGTTTGGGAAATATTTTCATTTTTACGGTGGAGATTCTCCCTAGGAGTGACAGATTTAATTTTTTCCATCTCGCAAGATCTTCTTTAATCCCGTTCCAGGTTTTTTCATAATTATTTTTTGTCAGTTGGCAATTTTTAGCTGTAATATTTATTCCTAGATATTTAATTTGTTTTGCTAGCGGTATGCTGAATTTCTTTTCTAAACTTTGGGCTTCTTTATTTTCCAAATTTTTTGTTAGCATCTGGGATTTTTTTTGTTTAATTTGAATCCTGAAATTTTTCCAAAATTTTCAATTTTATCAATCCATTTCTCCATGTTGTCTGTGGGATTTGTAATTACGCAGGCCAAATCATCCGCAAATGTGTATATTTTGTATTTCCTATTCTTAATTGATAGGCCTTTCACCTCCTTGTCATTAGCAATGTCTTTTAGTAATAAATCTAGGATGAAGTTGAATATTAGGGGTGAGAGGGGGCACCCCTGTCAAACAATCGTTTCTTGACTGTCCTCACTGCCATGGAGTAAGCCTTCAAGTAAGCGGAAGCCCATGTTTGGTTTCTAATTCATACACATTAGGACAATATTATTAAATAAAAAGAAGTAACATTAAAATGGAATTGAACTAATAGAAATACAAAAGGCAGTTTAAAACATGCCATCTAAAATGTTAAAAAGCAGTGCCAGATTTAAAACATTTAATGTATTCTCTTAAAATTAAAAAAGAAATGAAATGAATGGGTTGTTGTAGGTTTTTTGGGCCATATGGCTAGGTTCCAGAAGCATTTTCTCCTGATATTTCTCTTGCATCTATGGCAGGCATCCTCAGACGCTGAGAGACACAGATGCCAGTGGAACATCAAGAGAGAATGCTTCTGGAAAATGGCCATATAGCCCCAAAAACCTACACTAACCCAGTGATTCTGGCCATGAAAGCTTTTGACAATAAAGTGAAGCGAATGCCTAAGTGTAACCGAAGGAGAAATACATTTGCACCAGACTATGTTCTCCTCAGAGTAATGGGCTTGACCGACTTACCGGTCAAGCTGGTTGCGGGGCCATCTTCTTTGCCTCAGGGGGGCTCCCCCAGAAGCCTCTGCGGTGGTGGGAAAGTTCCCGCCATACACGCCAGTTGGCCAATGAGGGGGCTGGCTCTGCCCCGCCCCCTCCCTGCTTCCGGTCGGCCCACACTTCCACCTGCCCGGGAGACTGCCTCACCACGTGTGGAGGCAGTCTTGTTTTTCCTCCCACCCTCCCTACTCACTGCTTTGCTTGTTGGTGAATTTTTGGTTTTGGTTTTACGTTTTGTTATGCTCTCTGTCGCAACTCTGTGTTCAGCGTGTGGCGTGTGGCATGGCACCTGGATCAGGCCGGCTTATCGCCCCTTGGTTGTAATGGGGATAATGCCCAGGCCCCCTGAGGTGCTGAGTTGGCATTGGGCCATGCATGGCACCCTATGTTCCGGTAGGGTGCCCAAACGCCTCACTCCACATGGTGGACTTCCTTAATCCAGGTTGAGGAAGGGCTGTTCTCCCAATTGAACCTGAGCTGGAAAAGCCAGGGTCCATGCGCTGGCCGCCAACCCTATGTTCCTGTTTTTCAATAAAGCCACAACTCCAGTTCCTTACAATGTGGCCAATTTTATCCAACCAACTGTGTCTGCATGTTGTTCTTGGCGCGAGGTGTGTCACGCTTGCACACGCAATAAAGATAAATGGTACTGTGGATTCTAACATTCAAGATAGACTGAGGAAGTAGAACTGCCAGTTTCTGGTCCCCAACAATTTCTCCACCCTGATGGAAATGAGACAATCACACCAGCTCTATAAGCAACTTAGCATAACTTAAAGTCAGTGCTTCACAGGCATTGAACATGCCCTCCCAGACTGAATGTGTCACCAGTATTCATCATAATGGGGAATAGTATGCTTTCTGCAAGATTTTCTCTTCAGGCAGATTGACAGCTGCATTTTGCCTTTTGCCAATTTCTGGAAGGTCACAGTATGTTGCACTGAAATGAAATGAAGGCAGGTTTCATTTATGTACTGTAGAAAGTGAACGTTTCCTTCCCTCTCTACACATCTCAACACTTTTTGTGTAGAGCTCCACTTTGTGTATGTGAGTGCACGCAAACATAAAGATTAATGCTCAATTGAATGAAAGGTTGGGCAAACCCTTGCTGTTACCCAAAAGCCTCACATTCTATCTCGGGCTAAATCATATCCCCCCCACCCTACCTCGTGGCCTAAAAACAGCAACCAAGGGATTGTAACCAAACACAAGGAAATGCCCTCCTACTGTTCAAGCAATGGCACAGATTGCTGTAGTTTTTTTTTTGGGCTATATGGCCCAAAAAACCTAAAACAACCCAGTGATTCTGGCCATGAAAGCCTTCGACAATACCAGATCTTTCTGGAACAAAGGACACATCTACACGGGGCAAGTTAATCTGGGGTATTTGTGACCTGGAGCAGCTTAAGACCCAGCACGTATCTGTTGAATCTAGGGCCATGTATCCAGATGGTCCCTTTGATTGCTTATTTTCTTGTCCTCATATCACCCCTGCTACCCCTAGCAGCTCTAGGAACCTGACCACTGCTTGCTGTATCTACTGAGGTTATAACACTGGCATCTGTGCAATCCATAAAGGGGTAGAAGAATTCCTTCCTTGTTAATCTTGTGCCTGCGCACCCACTTTATGATCTCAAAAGATGAAGCCAACATGCGTCAGACAGACTCTCCCCGAGCGGCTAGCTGGCAATGTTACACTGATGACAACATGAAGACAACTCATCCTTTTTCCTGCAGTGATCTGCACAGAGAATGGGTGATGGTGGCCAAATGTGCAGGTGGATAACAGATCAAGTTGCAATTGACTCAATACACAAACCATGAGGACATCCAGAGTTTGTTACAAGCTCCAGAGAGTATCCCCCGAATTTGCTTGTTGCTGAGCAAGTTAGTCTTAAGGGATAAAATAATATCTAGATTCTTAATAAAGGTTGTCATGCACCATAAAGACCGCTAGTGCTGGCTTTGCACTGTGTTGTTTTAACTCAAGTAGATATCAGTAATTCTTAAACTGTGATCCTCGGAGCCCTTGGGGCTCCGTGAGAGGTGCTCAGGGGCTCTGTGGGTGCCCACCTCCTTCCAGCCTTTATGTCTTTCCTGCCCCATAGCTTCCCTTCCTGATATAGCCTTTTGGGGCTAGCATCCACTGTAGCATGCTGATGACATGGTCCTGTCAACCACGGGATCTCCATGTGAAGTAATCCGTGGAGCACGAAGGAGCCATTGCCACTGCTGCCAAGGAGGATGCCGCTGAAGGACCCACCACTACCAAACCTGCCACTGCCGCAAGGAAGAGGATGATTAGGGACACACATAACTCGCCGCTGTCAAACCCACTCCCACAACTGCCGCCGCCAAGGAGAAGAGGAAGACGAGGAGAGGAGGGAGGACAAGGGGCCCCTACTACCACCAAAACTGCCACCTCTGAACAGGAGAGGAAGAGGAGGACAAGGGACCCCCCCTCCTGCCGCTGAGGAGGAGCGGAAGAGGAGGAGGACAAGGGATCCACACACCACACCCCCCGGGCACTGCCAAGGAGTAGTAGTGAGGGTGCAACATCGACTGAGTGTGGCTTGACACTACTTTAACTGCCATGCTCTATTCTGCTTTGGGCAAACTTCACCTGGGGTTTCTGCTGCTGCTGCTGCTACTACTACTACTACTACTACTATTACTACAAAGGCTAGATGGCCATCAGTTGGGGATGTTTTGATTGTGTTTTTCCCTCATGGCAGAAGGGAGTTGGACTGGATGGACGCAGGGATCTTCCATCGAAATACTGTTAAGTTTGTTTGTTAAATTTGTTCTTCATATTAAATAATGTATTTTATTTTATTTTATTTGCATTGAGTGCAATAGTTCTCACAAACACTCTCCATCCATCTGCTTCTGACCCAGCCCATGGCTCATATATATATACATTATAAAAGGTAAATGTTTCCACTTGACATTAAGTCTAGTCATGTCTGACTCGGGGGGTGGGGGTGCTCATTTCAATTTCTAAGCCGAAGAGCATTGTCTGTAGATGCCTGCTAGGTCATGTAACCAGCATGACTGCATGGAGGAATGTTACCTTCCCACCAAAGCGGTATCTATTGATCTACTCACATTTGCATGTTTTTGAACTGCCAGGTGGATATAAGAGGCCTGCGGTAGCGGGGAGGAAGCGGAAATGGCGCCGTCCCACCCCCATTATCACTTCCGGTGAATGCCGTGGAGGAGCTCTGGGAGCTGGCGCTAGGGCAGTAGAGCCTTCCCAGAATATTGTGGGGACGGCATTGGCATCCTTTGGAAGCAGATCCCAGTGGCGTGAGGCCCACCATCGACGATTCCATGCCAGAACTGTTTGGGGAGTAGGCTTCGGGAGTTGGAGATGAACGGCATTACCACAGTTTGAAGAAGGTGAACGAAGGAGGCGAACGACTCCCCTATCTATTAGGGTTGAGAACTCCTTAAACCCCCCGTCCTGTGTCTTGCCCTCTCCCCCTGGAATATTGATTCTCCTTGGGACTCCGGTTCAGCCCACAAGATTTGGGGGTCTTCCCCCTTGGACCTCGCCTTCCCCTTTGGCCCCCCAAACATCGATGGGCCTTACCTGAACTACGGACTCTAGTCTCATTGTAGTAGCTTAGTGTTATGTGTTTGTAGTTAGTATTAGGTAATGATCTGTTCTTATTATTTATATTGTAATTGTATTTTACTGCTGTTGTAAACTGCCCCGAGTCCATGGGGAGTGGTGGTCTATAAGCATGAAATATAAATAAATAAATAAATATAAATACATAGGTTGGCAGAATCTGGGCCTAACAGCAGGAGTTCACCCTGCTCCTTAGATTCAAACTGCCGACCTTTTGGTCAGTAACTTCAGCAGCTCAGTAGTTTAACCCGCTGCACCACCGAGGCCTCGATACATACATTATATATAATATAATATTAATATAAACTATATAATTTCTTGGGCCTCCACAAGAAACGTTTGCTTCAAAAAGAGCTCCACGGCTGAAAAAGTATGAGAACCCCTGCCCTAAATGTTTATCCTTAGCCATCAGCCGCTCCCTAATATTGTTACTGATTTGCATTCGGAAGTGATTGGGCACAAAATTCAAAATGATAGCAATGGCATAACTTAGGTATTCTTTGAAATGGTGAAACATATTTTATACATACAGCAGTGTAGCAATGATAGTGCCTGAGTAACTCCAGCATTATTTGACATGGTGAGATACATATTTTATGAGCAGAATACATTCTGGAATGACTTTTTTTCATAAACAAGCCCAAGAAAAATAGAGAGGGGCAAAAGGCCCTCAAAAAGGCCCTTTATGTTCATTTGGAGAATGTGGAGCGGACACAAGGAACCCACAGTCTTTTAATTCAAAGGGAATGTGGTTGGAACGAAGGGTGCTCTTTGACACGCATGTTCATCCAGCCTCAGAGTCAAACTACTTCTTGTCAAAGAGTCATTGAATCAAATTTGCATTTGCTGTCTACTTCTTTTCAGGGGGCTTTAGCTCTCTTGCCTGCTATTGTGGCGGATTCAGGAGGAACACTAGGAGTTATAATAAAATACATGGTGTTTTCCTCCCCCCTCAAGAATTTCTTCCCCTCCCTCTCTTAATTTATACATGGAATCTAGTCCAGCACAATAGTCTGTCCCATTCACGCTCTCTGATGCTCTCCTTCCCTATTCTCTATCTTGGGTGACCATTGGCACAATTAGCTTGTGGACTGAATCTTAAATTCCTTGTTTCACAGCTGAATATATGGTGGTTTGTTCTATCATCCTCTCCTTTTTGGTGTGCAGATATGTCTATCATTCCAAGGCTACCCATCTGTTTCTACATTTATAGCTGCGTAGAGGGAAGGATTTTCCAGTGCTGACTCCAAAAATGTACATGGTCTTTTTCCATGATCATTGAGTTGTGTATGTAACTGGCATGCCCTTGTGCCAGTTGAACTGGTGCATGTTGGACAAAACGTTTTCCACACACACAGAGTTAAATGGCTTTGTTTGTGCATATGGCTCATGTTCAAAATATTGCATTATATTGGTATCTGTTCCAAAATAGCCCTGCATACTCCTGCCCAAGTATCTTTGGTATACCTGTCTTTAGCTAAAACCTAGTATCAGATCAAATTTGCCATTAGTTAAACAACACATTTTTCTTAAATGTGACGATGATGTGGCATCTGCGAAGCTGCTTTTTGTCTATCATCTATGAGCGTCTATCTATCTATCTATCTATCTATCTATCTATCTATCTATCTAGGCCAGTGTTTTTCAACCTTTTTTTTAGCCACGGCACATTTTTTACATTTACAAAATCCTGGGGCACACCACCAACCAAAATGACACAAAATGACACTCTAACACAGTAATACATATAGTTAATATGTTTTTAAAATGTATTTATACACTCAGTGTAAAACCTGGGCCTGTTTCGATGAACACAACATAGATATCCTGGCAGGAATGGCAGAAAGACACACATGAAGGTCTTGCTCAACAGCTAGGAGTTATAGTTCACCCACAATCAAAGAGCATTTTGAACTCCACCAATGATGGAATGGAATCAAACCTCCCACACAGAACTACCATAACCAAGAGAAAATACTGTAAGAGTTTGGTGGACATTGACCTTGAGTTTTGGAGGTGTAGTTCACCTCTATCCAGAGAGCACTGTGGAGGGGAGGGAGGAAGACGTGGGACGATTCTGCGTAGTAGCGCCCGCATGGGTCCCATCATTCTCTCCTGCTCCCTCCCGCAGAAGCGGCAGCATGAGCAAAGCGAGGCAAAGTAAGCAGAGCGAGGCTGGGAAGAAGGGAGCCCAAGTGGAGAAGAAAAAGTGTTCGGCAGGAGGGGGAAGAAAGGGTATTGGAGGTTCCAATTTCCCACGGCACACCTGATGATCGCTCACGGCACACTGGTTGGGAAACACTGATCTAGGCAATGGGACAGGAAGTCAGTTTTAGGCTTAGTTCTCACAAACTGAGTGGCAAGGCCAGAGCTAGGGAACGTTACTTTTTGGACCACAAGTCCTAGCATCTTTCATACTGCAAGTACAGAAAAGATGTGGAAGGGAGAAAAATATTTTCTCAAAGAATGCCTCCCAAGGAATGCACAATCTACCAAGTTTAATCTAAGTAGATCATGCACACAAATAATTTTGATGGATTGCCTTAGAAAAGGGATTCCCATTTTAAGCAACTCAGTCTGGCCCCATCTACACTGCCATATAATGCAGTTTGAAGCTGCACTATATGGTCAGTGCAGATCAGGCATGGGCAGACTTTCTAACTCGGGAGCTGCATGCTAGCATTACCTGCTAGGAGGACTGGCTGCCTGGTGATGGAAGGAATGAAGGGAAGGAGAAAGCAAAGAGAGAAGGAAGGAAGGAAGGACAAAAGGAAGGGAAGGATTGAAGGAGAAAGAGGAAGAGAGGGAAGGCGGGAGGGAAGGAAGGAAAGACAAAAGGGAAGGAGGGAAGGATAGAAGAAAGGAGGAAAGGGTGGAAGGGAAGAATTGAAGGAGAAAGAGGCAGGTAAGGAGGGAGGAAGAGGGAAGGAAAGAAAGATAAAAGGGAAAGAAGAAAGGATGACTGGGAAGAAGGAAGGGAAAAGAGGGACGGGAGAGTAAGTATGCTCCTAGCATGGCAGCATGATGCACATGTGTGGCTGAGGAAGGGTGCGTGCGATTGGACGGAGGCTCGAGCCAGCGAATTCCTTCAAGACATGGTGGTTCTGAGTGGGAAGTCTGGCCCAATTCTATCATTCATGGTGTTCAGAATGTTGTTGATTGTAAATCCCAGTAATGACAACTCCCAAATGTCATGGTCTGTTTTCACCAAATTCCACCAGTTCACATTTGGGCATATTGAGTATTCGTGCCAAGTCTGGTCCAGATCTACCATTGTTTCAATCCATAGTGCTCTCTGGCTGTAGATCCTTCCAGTATTTTCTGTTGGTCATGGGAGTTCTGTGTGCCAAGTTTGGCTCAATTCCATCATTGGTGGAGTTCAGAATGCTCTTTGATTTTAGGCGAACTATAAATCCCAGCAACTACAACTCCCAAATGACAAAATCAATCCTCCCCCAGCCCCACCAGTATTCAAATTCAAGCATACTGTATTGTGCCAAATTTGGTCAAGTGAATGAAAATATATCCTGCATGTCAGACATTTACATTATGATTCATAACAGTAGCAAAATTACAGTGATGAAGTAACAACAAAAATAATTTTATGGTTGGGGGGGGGGAGGGTGACCACAACACGAGGAACTCTATTAAGGGGTTGCAGCATTAGGATGGTTGAGAACCACTGATGTGCCCCCCAGTTATAGGGGAGACTGCCCTGGCATTAATGAAGCCATTGGTAAAGTTGAATGCCTGAAATGCTTGCTTCTGACTACTGCTGGAAGAGGAATGGAGTTTTCAGGCTAGGTAGATACTAGGCCTGGGCAATCAAGGTTCTAAATGGTTCTAAAGTACTTACAAAACTAAAGTTCTGGTGGTGAACACTAGGTGGTGCTGGTGCTTTGCTTCTACAGTGTTGCGAAAGCTCTGGTGGTGAACATTTCAGAACTCTAACAAAACTTTCAAAACTTCATTATTTCATTATTGGCAATTTTAAAGACAGAACCAATTAGGAACTGCCATTTATAACGAAATTTTGAAAGTTTTGTTAGAGTTCTGAAATGTTCACCACCAGAACTTTAGCAATACTGTAGAAGCAAAGCACCAACGCCACCTAGTGTTCACCACCAGAACTTTAGTTTTGTAAGTACTTTAGAACCATTTAGAATCATGATTGCCCAGACCTAGTAGAAATATTCCAGCACCTGAATCATGCTCTCTCTTGGCATTACTTCGTGAACAAAGATTCTTAGGAAGGACTCATCCCACACTTTTTACAAGTGCGTTGAGGCCAATCTGAGATAGGCAAGTTCGGTTGCAGAAAGCACAGCAGAAAGTCTCCTTGGATAATGTTGTTTCCAGGTTACGGTTCTTTCTGCGATGTCGTTTCTTTTCGAGACCCGTTCGGCTACATAAGCAAGTAAACCTTAAATAGACATCAATTAGTTTAATATCTTAGGTTCAATGAAAGCATTTTAAAAATTTGTTTTTTGATATACCTAAAATGTGAATGCAATAAACACATACCCCCAGCAGGAAGCTATGACTGTTTGTAGGTTCTTCTTAGAGAACAATTGGTGGTCAAAAACAGATAGGATGTGTTAGGAGGAGCTTTACATTATCAGATTTTAAATACTTAGAAAACAATTGGTGGCCAAAAACAGATTGGATGCTGTAAGAGGAACATTACAATATCAGATTTGAAATAATTTGCCATCATGTTCCTATGCTGAGGAGGAGCGGAAGTCCCAAATCATGGAGTTCATCAGCACAGGAAACTTGGGTGGTAGGTCTGAAATATTTACATCGAATCTACTGAGTATAAGGCTGGGTCAAATATTTACAGGATAATACTTTCAGTGCAAAAGGACATAGCTTTCAAGGGGTCAGGCATTTTCGCTAAACCATTTCCTGCAAAACTTACTTTATCCAATCTTACACATAGTATATTTGCTTTCCAATTGTCAAGACTCGACAATCTAAATCTAATTAACATTAGTATAGGCAGTCCCCAAGTTATGAACAAGACAGGTTCTGTAGGTTTGTTCCTAAGTTGAATTTGTATGTAAGTTGGAACAAGTACATTTTTAAATGTATCTCTAGCTATATCTGTATGTGTGTGAGTATGTGTGATAGCATACTCACACACATATGCTGTGTGTGAGTATGCTATCACACAACTCATTGAGGTGTTTGATTTGCTGCCTGTGCCCCTGTTAAAAAGATTTCACTTCACTTTCTGTCCCTGTAATATTTGGATTTTGAAAAATTAGGTTTGTTGTGGAAACAGGGATTGGTGATAAACCTTCAATGGAGACATCTTTTCCCCATGATAACTCTTCCAGAAGTGAATTTTCCTTCCAGGAGGTAGATTTCTCTCACCTACTGTGGTCTCACCCTCATTTGTAACTATGGGCCATTTGTAAGTCAGATGCTTGTAACTAGGGGACTGACTGTAATGGGCTCCAGACCCTTCTCCCAATCTTGAGTAGGAGAGGGCATCCTTGGATTCTGTTGGTTGCCATTATTCACTAACTAACCTCCTATGACTTAGTAACTCAGTGGGAAATTACCTCTGACTCTGCAGAGCATTTCCAGTCCCGCCCTTGGAAGATGAGACCTATGTCTCCATGCATGCCCAATCCAAGCAAGGGCATGTAAACAGAGTGTACAAAAGAGAAGATCTTTAAATAAAAGATAATCATAATGTTGAGATTATGATTGATGTCTTATTCAAAGTTGAAGAGTGAGCTTCATGGTAAGAGGAAGCTTCAAGATAAGTCTGACTTTGGTTCTCTAGCTCAGTGTTTCCCAACCGCTGTGACGCAGCACAGTACTGCCATGACAGACCTCCTGCTGTGCCATGAGAAAAGCTCTCTGCCCCTCTTCCTTCCCCCCGCCTCCTGTCGAACTCCTGCTGCTTGGGGGAAGAGGAGGAAGGGCCGCGTGGTGGCGAAGAAAAAGAAGAAGGGGCCGGGGCGCCGCCTCCTTCGGCCGTTTCCCCAGCCAGCCTCCAATCCGCCATGACTCCCACCCCTCGCTCGCTGAAGCCACACGGAGGAGGAGCCCCACCCACTGAAGCCCGTCCACTGCTCATGTTCCTCCTCCTCCGTGCGGCTTCAGCCCCCTCAAGGCTGGAGAAGCTGTGGGAGAGCTGAATCCAGGGGGGGTGTAGGGCATGGTACTGCCTGGCTCCACCCCCTCCCCCTGGCTTCAGATCTCCCACAGCTTTTCCAGTTCTTGAGGGGACTGTGCCAAGCCAGCATTGTGCTGGCTCTGCCACCACTGCCTGGGCACTGCCCCCTCAAGGCTGGAGAAGCTGCGGGAGAGCTGACGCTGGGGGCGGGGGAGCCAGGCAGTACCATGCCCCTCCCCTCCCTGGCTTCAGCGCTCCCACAGCTTCTCCAGCCTTGAGGGGGCAGTTCGAGGGAGGAGCGGGAGTCATGACGCGGCCTGGCTCCTCCCCCTCCCTGACTTCGGCACTCCCAGCAGCTGCTCCCAGCAGGCCACCATCCCCCAGCTGTTCTTTGCTGTGTTAGAGTGTCATTTTGTGTCATTTTGTTTGGTGGTGTGCCCCCGAAATTTTTTAATGTTAAAAGTGTGTCGCGGCTCAAAAAAGGTTGGGAAACACTGCTCTAGCTGAATGGCTATGAAAGGGACAAACGAAGAGTGCTGCACACTAACATCAGGTTTACTTCCAGAAGATGGAAAGTTCACATCACCCTTTTGAACTTATTTTGGTCCCAATGCCACAAGGCATCCAGGTTTCTGTGACCTTCAGTCTCTGTGGAGTTTTGAAAGGAGCAGCTTCCCAGGCTCCCAGCCGAAGCATGGAGCCAGGAGGAGAACAGAAAGTTTTTGCAGGGAAATCCTGAAGCCCTATTTCTCCAAGACACGCCCTTTGCTCGTCCTGGGAAGCCAGCCATGGAGCCTGTGTCCATCCAGCACTGATTCCTCTCAGCACTGTGTGATACGTGTGTGGGCTGACTCACTCCTTCAACATACTTGGAAAGCAGGAATCAGATGTGGTGAAGACTTTTCCCCTTTGCAGAGGTGCCTGCAAGAGTGAGCACCAGTTTCTTCTCCGACAAATCCAAGTTGACTGTTTCACCCTCATCAGGTTGCCAAATGTGACTTAGCAGCAGGCCCAACTCCTTAAATGCAGTTCTGCACAAAGCTCTGAAAAATTACTCTTTCTGAACCATACGTTGGCCATGTTGGCTGTAGTTCAGAAATATTTTCCCCTTAAACTCTGGGTATATGTTATGTACATGCAAACCAGGGACTGATGACACAATCCCCACCAGGTTGCTCTGCCTGGCATCATAATAATGATAATAATAATAGCAACAACAACAAGCACAGTCCTCTTGTTTGCTATGTACTAATCTTGTTATGTTTATAACAACAACAACAATAACAACAACCTTTTTATCCTGGGCATCGACCGAGCCAGTATAGACTTTGTTTTGGTTTGTTTCTCCATAGTGCTAATGGGTTAGGTGCTCCTAGTTCCACTCCTCAGCTGAGACCTCTCTGACTTGGTTGGACCTGCTTGTAGTTACATTGCTGCCAGCACAGCTCTCAGCAAAGGCTCTGGCTTAAACCAGTACAGGTGATCCCAGTGGTAATTGGCAAAGATCTCAGCCATCATTTGGAAACAATAAACATTGACAAAATCATGATCTGTCAACTGCAAAAAGCCACCTTATTTGGATCTGTGCACGTCATTCAAAAATACATCACACAGTCCTAGATGCTTGGGAAGTGTTCGACTTGTGATACGAAATCCAACATATATATCTCGTTTGCTGTAACATACAGTGTTTTTTGTCAGTAAAATAATAATAGCCTTATTTTTATACCCCGCCACCATCTCCCCAAGGGGACTCAGGGTGGCTTATATGGGGACAAGCCCTAATAATAATAATAATAATAATAATAATAATACACTTTATTTAAATTCCGCTCTTCTCACCCCAAAGGGGACTCAGAGCAGATTACAGGTACACATACTTAGCAGACAATTCCTTCCGTTTTCCACATACACAACATATAGACGAACAGAGGCAAAGTCTGGCCACCAGGGGGAGCTGACACACTCCTCATCTCTCAGCGTTCCCAGCACCCCTTGTTGTTTCTTCAACATTCCTCAGCGTTCCTGGAATTCTTTTAATGGCCTCATAATTCAGTCAAAATTTGCCTCCCCACTTAATGTGGTACCTTTATCACCTACTTGACAGATATAACTGTCTTTCGGGCTGCAAATGTCGACAGCAGGTTACACTTAAAGGTTGAGCACCCACCTCGACCCAGGCAGGCCTCAAACTCATGACCTATTGGTCAGAGAGATCTTATGCAGCTGACACTTAGCCAGATGCACCACATTCGCACATTCACAGATAAAAACAACAGCATTAAAATCAATAAAATAAAACGTAACACAGTTACAACAACAAACAACATGAAGTACAAATTGTGATCTTCTCACACTCAAGTCAACATGCATGATCCCAAAATTCATTCAGTCTATTTTGGAAAATGAGGTAGGGAATTCCAAAAGGATCTCTCCTTATTTCTGAAAATTAACTAGCAAATAACATAACTCAGAAGTAGCAGATATTTTATGCTGCCCCTAAACCAGGCATGGGCAAACTTTGACCCGCCAGCTGTTTTGCACTTGAACTTCCACATTTTCCAACAGCCGATAAGTTGGCTGTGAATTCTGGGACTTGAAGTCCAAAACACTTGGAGGGCCAAAGTTTGCCCATGCTAGCCTTAAAACGTCTGTCTATAGTGGCTGCCATGATGAGCCCACAAACCAGAAAGTCCAGCTTTAACAGCAAAGGAAGTTGACAAATGCTCAGAGTCACTTCCAAATTATACAGCCCTCAGAAAAGCACCGTTTTTGGGTCACCTTCCTTTTTAATCAGCCCTGATAGGCTCTCTCTGAGGCAAGCAGCAAGGCTCCAAGTAGGTCTGGATTTCTGCATTTTTCAGTTGTTTTAATTCCTAACTGTGCCGTGTTGCGGAGCCATATCCAGAGCTGTTTGAGTTTGAGCGTTGGACTACAACTCTGGAAATTCAGGTTTCAAATCCCAATTCAGTCATGGAAACCCAATGGGTGACCTCAGGCAAGTCTCATTCCCCTCTGAAAAAATCTTGCCAAGAAAATCCTGTAATAGCTCTGACTTAGGTATACCATAAGTCAGAAACGGCTTGAAGTCCCACAACAACATACATTTAATTCAAAACCTTAGAATGGAAAAACTGTGGTCAATGTGCTGAATGATTGTCTACAACCACTGAACCCACACATTTTGAGGACTGGGAGAAGCAAAATTAACCCACCGCCCCTATAGCTAATTGCCAATTTTAGAAACATTGAGTAGTGGTACAGAGACAGAAGTTTCAAACTTCTTCTCCCCAATCCACAAATGTGGAAATCTGGCTAAACATTGTTAGGAACAGAAACCAGAAATCACTTCTGGTTCCATTTCCAGCCATGCAATGGCTGTTTCTTGGGAAAAGAGTACCAGGTCCCTTCCACACAGGCCCTATATCCCAGATCTGATCCCAGGTTTCCTTCTTTAAACTGGATCACATGAGTCCCACTACAATATCCGGGACTGTGGTGCAGCTGGCTGGGAGTCCGCTGCATTAAGATCACTATTGACTGAAAGGTCATGAGTTCAAAGCCAGCCCGGGTCAGAGTGAGCTTCCGACCATTGTGTAGATTGCTGTTAACCTATGTAGCCCGAAATACAGTTGCATCTGTCAAGTAGGAAATTTAGGTACCGCTTATGGGGGAAGACTAACTTAACTAATTTACTACACCATAAAATCTCCAGCAAGCAAGCAAGCAAAAGAATGAGGAAATACTTGATCAGTGTCACAAATGGACGGTGAAGCGACAGCTCCTCTGGTGGCCAGAATACCCTCATGAAAGTTGGAGGCCTCTGAGTGACTGTCTATATATGTTGTGTGCCTATTGCATTGAATGTTTGCCATGCATATAAATCCGCCCGCCCTGAGTCCCCTGCGAGGTGAGAAGGGCAGAATATAAATACTGTAAATAATAAATAACTGAGTTGAAGCCCAAAACACCTGGAGGGCCGAAGTTTACTCATGCCTGTTATAGATCTATATAATACAGTTTGAACTGCAATGAACCACACTTTATGAGTCCACACTAACCATAAATAGAATTCAAACTACATTATATGGCCTAAGTTAGTGTTTCCCAACCAATGTGCCGTGGCACACTAGTGTGCCGTGAGCGTTCATCAGGTGTGCCGTGGGAAATTGGAACCTCCAATACCCTTTCTTCCATCTCCTGCCGAACACTTTTTCTTCTCCGCTCGGGCTCCCTTCTTCCCAGCCTCGCTCTGCTCGCTTTGCCTCGCTTTGCTCTGGGGCGAGTCTGCGCAGTAAAGCCCGCACAGGTCACGTCTTCCTCCCTCCCCCCTCCCCTCCTGAACATGCTCACGCTGCCCCCTCGGATCAAAATGGGGACAGAAGCGGCAGTGTAGAAGAAAAAGTAAGTGTTCGGCAGGAGGGGAAAGAAAGGGCGCGAAGGGAAAGGGGAGGAAGAGGTCTCTGTCAAAAGCTGGCATGGGCAAACTTGGACCTTCCAGGTGTTTTGGACTCCAACTCCCACCATTCCTAGCAGCCTCCGGAACTTTTCCTTTTTCCCCTCAGACACTTAAACAGGAAAGGGCCTCAGGCTGTTAGGAATTGTGGGAGTTGAAGTCCAAAGCACCCAGAGGGCTGAAGTTTTGCCATGCCTGTTGTAGGGACCTTAAAGTGGTGAGCCTCCTTCCAACATTGTGATTCTGAATAGAAAACAAACAACAACATAACATAACATTGTTTGAGTCTACAGTGCTCTCTGGGTGTAGGTGAACTACAACTTCCAAACGCAAGGTCCATTCCCAAGCAAACCCTTTCAGTACTTTCAGTTGGTAATGAGAGTTCAATATGCCAAGTTTGGTTCAATTCCATTGTTGCAAGAGTTCAGGATGCTATTTGATTGTGTGTTAACTATAAATCCCAGAAACTGTAACTCCCAAATGTCAAGGTCTATTTTCCCCAAACTCCACCTGTGTTCATATTTGGGCATATTGAGTATTCATGCCAAGTTTGGTCCTGATCCAACATTGTTTGAGTCCACTCTCTGGATATAGGTGAACTACAACTCCAAAACCCAAGGTCAATACCCACCAAACTCTTCCAGTATTTTCTCTTGGTTATGGGAGTTCTGTGTGGGAAGTTTGTGTCTTTCTGCCATTCCTGCCAGGATATCTATGTTGTGTTCATCGAAACAGGTCCAGGTTTCACAATGAGTGTATAAATACATTTTAAAATATATTAACTATATGTATTACTGTGTTAGAGTGTCATTTTGTGTCATTTTGGTTGGTGGTGTGCCCCAGGATTTTGTAAATGTAAAAAATGTGCTGCGGCTCAAAAAAGGTTGAAAAACACTGGCCTAAGCCACACAAACTCAAGGGTGACCTTGGGCAAGTCACACTCCCTCACTCCCAGAGAAAGGCCAAGGCAACCCACTCAGAACAAATTTTGTCAAGAAAATCTTGCAATAGGTCCGCCTTAGGCTCTCCATAAGTTGGAAGAGGACTTGAAGGCACACAACAATAACAAAATTTATAAGAACTGGCAAGAAGAGTGTCCAGTTCTGTTTTGAGGAGGAAACCAAATATGTTTCTATTTATGCATCAGTCGGGATTTTAAAAGCCCTTTCAGTTATGTACACAGTGGGGCACGTCCTTTAGAAAGAAATGGACAGGAGATAGGAAAACCCACCTTTCCCCTCAGCTTACTATGGGGAAGAAAAGTCTCTCTCATTCACCTATTTCCTATTTAATATTTTGCTGTTTTACTATTTTTTTAAAAATTCTTTTTTGCTGGATTAAAACAGCATGATCTGGCAGCGCAGCGCAGAGCAACAATTATGCGAGTCTAATACAAGTCTGTTCCAAGTATAATACTCTTCTTTCACTTGCTGCTGGGATGAATCCAAAAAAAGGAAAAGGAAAAAGGGGCTGGGAGCCATCCTCCTTGACATGCAATCGATAACGATGATTTATTGATGCATTACTATCATTTGCATGGCAAGTCACATAGGATCTACACATCCCATTTTATTGCAGGGGCAATAGGACTACAATATGATAGTATCAGTGGCATAAAAGAGGCTCTGTTCGCTCTGTTCACGCATTCTGGCATTAAAGATCTTGTTGAATCTGTTCCTGCCACGTTCCTTCTTCCAAACCATCATCACCTTCTAGTTCAGGGTTTCTCAACCTGGGGGTTGGGGCCCATGGGGGGAGGGGGTTGTGAGAGGGTTTCAGAGGGTTCGCCAAAGAGCATCAGAAAACATATATTTTGGATGGTCTTAGGAACCCCTTTGGCAGAGAAGGCTGAAGATCTCTCTGCCTGTCCTCTTCTTTTTTGGAAACAGAGAGTGAATCCTCCCACCAAAAGCCCTCCTCTGCTGTGATTGGCCAGCCTCTCAGCCGGCCTCTCAGGCAAGGGGAGGCGTGCTTGGTGCATGGCAGTGTGGTGCACATGTTCAGGTGAGGGAGAGCGTGCGAGGCTGGAGTGAGGCTTGTGCCAGTGAGTCCCTGGCATGGTGGTTCTGTGTGGGAAGTTTGGCCCAATTCTATCACTGATGGGGTTCAAAATGCTCTTTCATTGTAGGAGAACTATAAATCCCAGGAACTACAACTCCCAAATGTCAAGGTCTATTTTCTCCAAACTCCACCAGTCTTTACATTTGGACATATTGAGTATTCATGCCAAGTTTGGTCCAGATCCGTCATTGTTTGAGTCCACAGTGCTCTCTGGATATAGGTGAACCACAACTCCAAAACTCAAGGTCAATGCCCACCAAACCCTTCCAATATTTTCCGTTGGTCATGGGAGTTCTGTGTGACAAGTTTGGTTCAATTCCATCGTTGGTGGAGTTCAGAATGCTCTTTGACTGTAGGCGAACTATAAATCCCAGCAACTACAACTCCCAAATGACAACATCAATTCCCACCCCAACCCCACCAGTATTCAAATTGGGGCATATCGGGTATTTGTGCCAAATTTGGTCCAGTGAATGAAAATACTTCCTGCATTTCAGATATTGACATTACGATTCATAACAGTAACAAAATTACCGTTATGAAGTAGCAACAGAAAACATGTTATCGTTGGGGGTCACTACAACATAAAGATCTGTACTAAGGGGTTGGGACGGTTGAGAAACACTGTTCTAGTGGGCACTTGGACACTGCCTTTCCATACAAATCACTGATTCTCAAAGTGGGCGGTACCGCCCCTAGTGGGCGGTGAGGCAATCCAAGGGGGTGGTGGGAGGCTCAGGGGAATTTGGGGGGCGGTGAACCCCTTTAAGGGGGCGGTGAACGATTGGGGGTTCTGTGTGCCAAGTTTGGCTCAATTCCATTGTTGATAAAGTTCAAAATGCTCTTTGATTGTAGGTGAACTATAAATCCCTGCAACTACAACTCCCAAATGAGAAGGGCTATTTTCTCAAAACTCCACCAGTGTTTAAATTTGGGAATATTGAGTATTTGTGCCAAATTTCATCCAAATCTATAGTTGTTTGGGTTCATAGTGCTCTCCAAATGTACTGTAGGTGAACTACATGTCCCCTAAATCACTAAATACTGGAGAGGTTTGGGTTCCTCCCAAACCTCTCCAGTATTTTCTGTTGGTCATGTGGGTTCTCTGTGCCAAGTTTGGTCCAGTTCTGTAATTTGTGGGGGTCTCAGTGGTCTGTGGAGGTCAGAGCTGAATCGATTGAAGGTACTGCAAATCCCATCATCCTGTCCATACTCCCCAAACATATTGTATTTGCGATTAATTACTATGCTTTCAATTTGTAACAATGAAAATACATCCTGCATATTAGATATTTGCATTAAAATTTGTAGGAGTAGCAAAATTATTCATGAAGTAGCAACGAAAATATGGTTGGGGGTCACCACAACATGAGGAACCTTATTTAGGGGTCACGGCATTAGAAAGGTTGAGAACCACTGCATTAATACATATATCTTTCTGTTTAATTGCTATTACATTTTAAAAAATTAATTTCTAGAGGGGCGGTGAGTAAAAAATTTTCTGGAAAGGGGATGGTAGACCAAAAAAGTTTCGGAGCCACTGATGTAAACCATGCTCAAAGTGGCTCAAACTAACAAAAGAAAATTGTGGGGAGCTATTTATTTAATTTGCTTCTCACTTTTCTCCCAACAATGAGACCAAGGTGGCTCACACCTAAGAATGCATCTATTATTTATTTATTTACTTTATTTATATTCTGCTCTTCTCACCCCAAAGGGGACTCAGAGCGGATTACAGGTACACATACTTAGCAGACAATTCCTGCCGTTTCCACATACACAACATATAGACGAACAGAGGCAAACTCTGGCCACCAGGGGGAGCTGATGCACTCCTCATCTCTCAGCGTTCCCAGCGTCCCTTGTTGTTCCTTCCGCATTCCTCAGCATTCCTGGAGTTCTTTAATGGCCTCATAATTCAGTCAAAATTTGCCTCCCCACTTAATGTGGTACCTTTATCTCCTACTTGACAGATGCAACTGTCTTTTGGGCTGCAAAGGTCAACAGAAGGCTACACTTAAAGGTCGAGCACCCACCTCGACCCGGGCAGGCCTCCAACTCATGAGAACAGTTATACAGAGAGATCTTATGCAGCTGACACTTAGCCAGCTGCGCCACATTCCTGGTGCATCTACATTATAGAATGAATGCAGTTTGACGACACTTTAACAGCCAAGGCTGAATGCTATGGAATCACGGGACTTGTAGCTTACCACACTATTTAGCAGAGAAAGTTAAAGACCTTGTAAAACTACAATTCCCGCCACTCCATAAAATTAAGTCATGACAATGAAAGTGGTATCAAACAGAATTAATTCTGCACATATAGATTTTTTTAAAAGTACAGCCATATGCCTTAACCGTCATTAAAATGCTCATATACAGCAAGGGAAAAACATTCAAAGCTACGACAAAGATATTAACTGATATAAATGTGTTTGCTGACAAGAACTCAATTTACTCTGTAGACGTGATGGTTGGCTACAGTGGATGCTGCTGACATTGTCACAAATTCCGCACTGTAGCATTAATGCGGTTTAGCACTATATTAACTGCCAGGGAATCGTGGGAGTTGTAGTTTTACAAAGTCTTTAACCTTCTCTTCTGAAGAGTGATGGTGCATCACTCAACTACAGTGCCCTGGATTGCATTGCATGGAACCACTAGTGCCTGGTTTCCTAGCATTGAGCCATGGCAGTGAAAGTGGTGGCAACCTGTATTCATTCTACAGTGTAGACGCACCCTGGGAAGGGAGTCAAGCCTTGCAACCCAAGAAGGCTGCTCTCATCACTCTGCAGAAAGCGAGAAAGGGTGAGTCAGCAGCAACTCGGAATCCGGGAAAAACTTCACCAACAGTGGAGTTCTGGGATCTAGAAAATCAATGTTTCCTTCCAATTGCACTCCAAAGAGCCTCTGGCACACACTTTTGCTCCCTTCTCTCATCAAAATGTAGCCAGCCAAGGTGATTTCTGAACAATTTCTGAGCCAACTTCTCTCCTGGAACAGTGACAGTGAACTATAGGTAAGGAAATCCCTATTCCTTTGGGAAGACAGTGATAGGGGTGCAGCTACACTGCAGAGTTAGTCCAGTTAGACACCACTTTAACTGCCATGGCTCAATGCTATGAATCATAGACATAGACTTGGTAGAGACCTTGTGGGCCATCCAGTCCAATATCCTGCCAAGAAACAGGAAAATCGCATTCAAAGCATCCCCGACAGATAGCCATCCAGCCCCTGTTTAAAAGCCTCAATAGAAGGAGCCTCACCATGCTCCGGGGCAGAGAGTTCCACTACTGAACAGCTCTCACAGTTAGAAGGTTCTTCCTAATGTTCAGGTGGAATCTCCTTTCCTGTAGTTTGAAGCCATTGCTCCGCATCCTAATCTCCAGGGCAACAGAAAACAAGCTTGCTCCCCGCTCCCTATGACTTCCCCTCACGTATTTTATACATCATATCTCCTCTCAGCCTTCTCTTCTGCAGACTAAACACACCCAGCTCTTTAAGCCGCTCCTCATAGGGCTTGCTCTCCAGACCCGATGAGATATGAGGCCCTATTGTTCTCCAGAATTCTGGGTTCTGCAGTTTAGTGAGTAGTTATGTCTAGTGTGATGACCATGTTGCAAAATGTGGCCATGTACATCCAGCGCCCATCTTTCTGTGTGTGTCCTCTCAGCCTTCTCTTCTGCAGGCTAAATATGCCCAGCTCTTTAAGCCGCTCCTCATAGAGCTTGTTCTCCTGACCCAATGAGATATGAGACCCTATTGTTCTCCAGAATTCTGGGTTCTGTAGTTTGGTGAGGCACGAGCGCTCTTTGGCAAAGAAGTCTAAAGACCTTGTAAAACTACAAATCCTATGATTCCATAGCATTGAGCCATGCCAGTGAAAGTAGTGTCGAACTATGCTCATTCTGCAGTGTAGATGCAGCCCTTGCCTTCACCCCCCAGTGACTCAATGGGACTTGTAGCAATTCTAGGAAATCTCAACATCACCATCATTTCTTTCCCCTTCCATCTCCTCCTTCCCTCTCTCTGTAGAACACGCATGGGCCAACTTGGGCCCTCCAGGTGTTTTGGACTTCAACTCCCACCATTCCTAACAGCCCCCGGACCCTTCCTTTTCCCCCTCAGCCACTTAAGCCTGAGGCTGTTAAGAATGGTGGGAGTTGAAGTCCAAAACGCCTGGAGGGCCCAAGTTTGCTGTAGAATGAATGAGGTTTCACACTACTTTAATTGCCACTCATCAGCAGTATGGAATCCGGGGATTTTGCAGGGTTACAAGGTTTGAGCCTTCTCTGCCCAAGAGTGATGGGATCTCACCAAACTACAACTCCAAGGATTCCACAAGCGGTGCCAGCCAAGCTGCATTCATTCTACAGTGTAGAAGATACACTACTATGCTGAGAAGGGAGTATCAGGAGAAGTCCTCCTTATCCTCACCATACATCTCTCTTTCTCTGTCTCTGGCTGGATCAACAGTGCCATACAATGCCCTTTGAAAGTGCTGGAGATTCATATAATGCACTCTGATAGTTCTAAAATGTGGCAATGTATATCCAGTCCCTTTTCTCTTTGTGTGTGTCTTCCCCAGGAGTTGGGAAACTGTCCTTGGGAGAAACCACAACTTCCAAAACACCCCTAGAAAATACACAACTATGCTGAGAAGGAAGTTTCAGGAGAAGTCCTCTTCATCCTCACCATAAATCTCTCTTTCTCTCTCTCTCTCTAGCTGGATCAACACTGCCATACTATGTTGATCCAGTGATTATATCTAGTGTGATAACCATGTTGCAAAATATGGCCATGTACATCCAGCCCCATCTCTCTGTATGTGTCCTCTCAGCCTTCTCTTCTGCAGGCGAAACATGCCCAGCTCTTTAAGCCGCTCCTCATAGGGCTTGTTCTCCAGACCCTATGAGATATGAGACCCTATTGTTCTCCAGAATTCTGGGTTCTGTAGTGTGATGAGTGGTTATGTCTAGTGTGATGACCATGTTGCAAAATGTGGTCATGGTCATCTAGCCCCCATCTCTCTGTGTGTCCTCTCAGCCTTCTCTTCTGCAGGCGAAACATGCCCAGCTCTTTAAGCCGCTCCTCATAGGGCTTGTTCTCCAGACCCAATAAGATATGAGACCCTATTGTTCTCCAGAATTCCGGGTTCTGTAGTTTGGTGAGTGGTTATGTCTAGTGTGATGACCATGTTGCAAAATGTGGCCATGTACATCCTGTCCCCATCTTTGTGTGAGTGTCTTCCACAGGAGTTGAAAACTGTCCTTGGGAGAAACCCCAACTTCCAAAACACCCCATCTGGAAGTCAGCCTGAAGATAACAGAAGTCCTCTACCAGCCCGCACCACAGGAAGAACACCTTCATCCCCATGTCAGCATAGGCACATCTGTGCTTAAGTCCGTTCAGCAGTCCACCTACCTGGGAAGGATCAACTCTTCAGATGCCAAGATTGATAAAGAGATAGAAGAGAGTTTCAGGAGAAGTCCTCTTCATCCTCACCATCAATCAATCAATCAATCAATCAATCAATCAATCTCTCCCCCCTCTGGCTGGATCAAGACTGCCATGCAATGCTCTTTGAGACTGCAAAATATGGTTAGTGGAGATTCATCACATAATGTGCTCTGATAGTTGCTAAATGTGGCCATGTACATCCAGCCCCCATCTCTGTGCATGTGTCTTCCACAGGAGTTGAAAACTGTCCTTGGGAGAAACCCCAACTTCCAAAACACCCTTCCAGAACACCCAACCATCTGGAAGTCAGCCTGAAAATAACGGAAGTTCTCTACCAGCCCGCACCACAGGAAGAACACCATCATCCCCACGTCAGCATAGGCAAATCTGTCCTTAAGTCCATTCAGCAGTTTACCTACCTGGGAAGCATCATCTCTTCAGATGCAAAGATTGATAAAGGGATAGAAGAGAGTTTCAGGAGAAGTCCTCTTCATCCTCACCATCAATCAATCAATCTCTCTCTCTCTCTCTCTCTCTCTCTCTCTCTCTCTCTCTCTGGCTGGATCAAGACTGCCATGCAATGCTCTTTGAGACTGCAAGATATGGTTAGTGGCATGGCAGTAGCCAGGATTTTGATTCGGGGGGGGGGGCGGAGTTTGGTGTGGGGGCTGAGACTGGGTGGAAGAGGGTCTACCCTAGCAAACCTTTTGTATTGTTATCCCAATAACCCCATGAATGTGGGATATAATGAGCATAGTGATCAGATCATGATATGAATAAGCATAACAGTTTTAATAATGTACCAGTAAGGCCTTTTCAAGGACCACCCTGAGAATTTCGGGGGCTGAAGCCCCCTTAGCCCCCCCCCCTAGCTACATGCCTGGTTAGTGGAGATCCATCATATAATGTGCGCTGATCGTTGCAAAATGTGGCCATGTACATCCTGTCCCCATCTTTGTGTGAGTGTCTTCCACAGGAGTTGGAAAACTGTCCTTGGGAGAAACCCCAACTTCCAAAACACCCTTCCAAAGCCTGAAGATAATGGAAGTTCTCTACCAGCCCGCACCACAGGAAGAACACCATCATCCCCATGTCAGCATAGGCACATCTGTGCTTAAGTCCGTTCAGCAGTTCACCTACCTGGGAAGCATCATCTCTTCAGACACCAAGATTGATAAAGAGATAGAAGAGAGTTTCAGGGGAAGTCCCCTTCATCCTCACCCTAAATACCCCCCCCCTGGCTGGATCAAGACTACTCTTTGAGACTACAAGATATGGTTAGTGGAGATTCATCATAGTTGCGAAATGTGCCCATGTACATCCAGTTCCCATCTCTCTCTCTGTGTGTGTGTGTCTTCCCTAGGAGTTGGAAAACTTTCCTGAAGTTGGGAAAACTTTCCCTAGGAATACACACACGCACACCCTCCCTCCCTTTGTTTCCCTTTTGCCAGCCTGGCTCCTGGGGATGCTGGAAGTGGTGGTCCCTTCTGCCCAGCCTCCCCAAAAAGAGAGCTACAGCCTGGCGCCTTCCTTAACCCAAGGAAAAGAAGAAATGCCTGCCTTTACCAGGAGCAAAGAGGCGAGGAAGAGCAGCGCCCGACCTCCTCCTCCTCCGCCGCCGCAGTCCATGCTTGGAGAGTAGAGATGGGAGCGAGGGCGCCTCTGCCGCTTCTCCTCGCCGCCGGCTGTCAGACTGCGGCCGCTTCTTCTTCCAGCGCGGCTGCCTTTGCGCCCTGGCGCTTCTTCCAAGGCCCCCTCGCCGCGCAAAGGAATCCCTCCCCAAGCCCCCCTCCCTCCATCCCTCCCTCCAGGAGAGGCAGCCAGCCAATCAGGACCGGGCTGAGCCGACCTGCCGGATGACAAAAGCGGGGAGGGGGTCCCAGCCAAGGAAAGGAGGGAAGGGAGGAGGAGAAGGAAAGGGGGAGAGACCCAGCCAAAGGTTGGCCTCCCCTCCATCCAGTCGGATCTGATGATTTCCTTGCTGAGAGCATCCCATGAAAGGGACCCCCCAAGGGTCATCCAGTCCATAGGCAAATGGAAGCTCTCTACCAGCCTGCACCACAGGAAGAACACCAAGCACTCCCAGACAATCCAAGCACTCCCAACAGATGGCCATCCAGGCTCTGCTTGAAAACCTCCACCACACTCTCAGGCCTGATTGGAGATCAGCCAGCACACCGATATTAATCCATACCCTTCCAAAAGAGATGTATCAATCATTGCATAAATTAGTATAGAACTGATACAAAAAGAAGGCACACAGGTGGCTATATATCTGCACCGGGAATGTGGCGCAGCTGGCTAAGTGTCAGCTGCATAAGATCTCTCTGATCAATAGGTCATGAGTTCGAGGCCTTCCCCGGGTCGAGGTGGGTGCTCGACCTTTAAGTGTAGCCTGCTGTCGACCTTTGCAGCCCGAAAGACAGTTGCATCTGTCAAGTAGGAGATAAAGGTACCACATTAAGTGGGGAGGCAAATTTTGACTGAATTACGAGGCCATTAAAGAACTCCAGGAATGCTGAGGAATGCGGAACAACAACGCTGAGAGATGAGGAATGCGTCAGCTCCCCCTGGTGGCCAGAGTTTGCCTCTGTTTGTCTATACTTGTGTTTGTGAAAACGGCAGGGATTGTCTGCTAAGTATGTGTACCTGTAATCTGCTCTGATTCCCCTTCGGGGTGAGAAGAGCGGAATATAAATAAAGTGTATTATTATTATTATTATTTTGACCAAAAACGGGCAACAGCAACGGCATTGCCTGTAGCCTCCAACAATTCCTCCTCCGTACATGAGGCAGGGCCCAGTGGACAAGCATACCGATGCGGAGTTGTCTCCACAGTCACACAAGGTATGGGATTCTTTAAGGTAGTGCCATTTTGCCAGGTTGTCTTTTGATCTGCCCACTCCGCTTCTGAGTCTATTTGGGGACTTCCAAGTTGCCCTTTCTCGGTTTGCCCCTAGAGGAAGACCGTCAGAATGGGGGGGGGGGGGATCCAGTTGGGATTTCCTGGTTTAGCTGCCCAGAGGGATACCCTTGCTGGGGGATGCCAAGAGGAGTGGTAGATCTCCTAAAGCTTTTCCTTGATCACCCTTGACTCCAGCAATACTGGGAGAGAGAGAGAGAGAGAGAGAGAGAGTTGCCAGATGTACACGCTGGGTTTAGAAAAGGCAGAGGAACAAGAGACCAAATTGCTAATATCCGCTGGATAATGGAGAAAGGCAGGGAGTTTCAGAAAAACATCTATTTCTGTTTTATTGACTACTATCTTGGGGACCCGGCAGTGCCTGGGTTATTTGAGGAAGGCATTGTGTGCCAAGGTTTGTTCCTATTAGATGTTTATGTGGCTTGCAGTGGTCTCAGGAACTTAGTGAAAGTACTGCAAGTCCCATTGGCCATGGTCCATCCCCCTCCAAACAGCACCAGGATGTAGAGTGGGTCATGGGGGCTCTCTGTGTCACATTTGGTCTTGATCATTCTTTGGATGAGGGTTGCAGCGGTCTCGGAAGGTGAGTGAAGGTATTTCAAGTCCCATCATCTGTGGTCCATTCTCCTTGAAACAGCAGCAGGGTGTAGAGTGGGTCAAGGGGGCTCTGTGTGATAATTTTGGTCTGTATTAGTCATTGGGTGAGGGTCGCGTTGTGAAGTGGGCCATTGGGCCCCTGTGTGGCAAGTTTGGTCCTGATCCGTCATTGCTGTGGGCCGCAGTGTCTGACTGCCTGAGGCCTTTTCTTTTCCCTCTGAGTCAGAATGTTGGAATGTAGATGGCCAATCAGAGTCCTTTATGCAGATACCATTTCAGTGGCAACCAATCCCCTCTGTCTGGGACCGTGGAATGTTGGAGTTCGGAGGCTAGCCAATCAGAGTCCTTTATGCAAATAATCCCATAGTGGCAACCTATCCAAACACTGTCACATAATCCTTGGCACCTCCGCACCTCCCAGAAAATGAACATTCCATTTCCAATGGTAAATGTCTCTCTCTCACCTTGTCTCTGGAATCTAGATAAGGACCAAGTAGCAACAGAAAGAACTGACCATGGAACAACAGACTGGTTCAGGATTGGGAAAGGCGTACGGCAGGGTTGTATACTTTCACTCAACCTGTATGCAGAACACATCATGCGACGTTCAGGGCTTGATGAATGCAAGGCTGGGGTTAGAATTGCTGGAAGAAACATTAACAACCTTAGATATGCAGATGATACCACTTTGATGGCCAAAAGAGAGGAGGAGCTGAGGAGGCTTTTAACCAAGGTGAAAGAAGAAAGTGCAAAAGCTGGGTTACAGGTTAAAAAAACAACCCCAAGATTATGGCAACCGGACTGATTGATAACTGGCAAATAGGGGGGGGAGAGTTGGAGGCAGTGACAGACTTTGTATTTCTTACTGGTGCAGACTGCAGCCAGGAAATCAGAAGACATTTACTTCATTGGGAGGAGAGCAATGACCAATCTCGATAAAATAGTGAAGAGTAGAGACATCACACTGGCAATGAAGATCCGCATAGTTAAACCAATGGTATTCCCTGTAGTAACCTACAGCTGGACCATAAGGAAGACTGAGCAAAGGAAGATAGATGTTTTTGAACTGTGGTGTTGGAGGAAAGTTCTGAGAGTGCCTTGGACCGCGAGAAGATCCAACCAGTCCATACTTCAGGAAATAAAGCCCGACTCCTCATTGGAGAGAAGGATAGTAGAGGCAAAGATGAAGTACTTTAGCCACATCATGAGAAGACAAGAAAGCTTAGAGAAGACAATGATGCTGGGGAAAATGGAAGGAAAAAGGAAGAGGGTCCAACCAAGGGCAAGATGGATGGATGGCATCCTTGAAGTGACTGGCTTGACCCTGAAGGAGCTGGGGAGGTGACGGCCGACAGGGAGCTCTGGCGTGGGCTGGTCCATGAGGTCATGAAGAGTCGGAAGCGACTGAACGAATAAACAACCAACACCATTGACTCCTTCTGATCAAGCCTAAAAATATGGATTTTCAAAGCAGGCTTTTGGCCTTGAGTAGGCTGAAATGGGCCCATATGAGGTTGACACTTCAGAGATTTAGTTGTGATTTGAAGGCAGCTGGTTATAACTACAGATGGTCTGCGTTTTAAAATGTGTTTTTATTTTATTTTATGTATTAATAGTTATTTTTTATAACTTTTATGTGATATTGTTTTTATGCTCATGTACCATTTCTGTTATGTTATATATATATATATATATATATACACACACGCACACACACACACACACTAGTAGTGCCTTGTAAGCCACCTTGCATCCCTTTTGGGAGATGATTGTGTCATATAAATATAGATGATGATGATGATTGGTTTCCAAAACCTTGATCATTCTGGTTGCCCTTCTCAAATGGTCAATATCGATCTTAAATTGTAGCGTCCAGAACAAGACACAGTATTTATTCTAGGTGAGGCCTGGCCAAAGCAGACAAGAGTGGGACTATGACTTCTTGCCATCAAGACAGTATACTCCCATCGATGCAGCCTAGAATCACATTGGCTCTTTTAGTTGAAGCATCATACTTCAACTATGATGCTTCAAGAAGGCTCCTTGCCTTCTTGCCTTCCTATTCTTCCCACTCTTCCTGTTCTTCTGGCTTGCTTGAATATGACTTTGGATATGCATATCAGGAAGCAGCCATTCAATGTTAATCAAGTTGGCCAATTACAACATTCACACATGCCTCCAGCAGACAAGAGTTCTTTCTCCCACTCTGGAAATTCCACAGGTATATAAACCACACTTGCCTAGTTTCCAACAGACCTCACAACTTATGAGGATACCTGCCATAGATGTGGGTGAAACATCATGAGAGAATGCTTCTGGAACATAGCCATACTGTCGGGAAAACTTACAGCAACCCAGTGATGCCGGCCATGAAAACCTTCGACAACACATTGACTTTGGTTTGTTTCTCTCAGTCTTGGGTGCACCTATACCAGGCATGGGAAAGCTTCGGTCCTCCAGGTGTTTTGAACTTTAACGCCCACAATTCCTAACAGTTGGTAGGTTGTTAGGATTTGTGGGAGTTGAAGCCCAAAACACCTGGAAGGCTGAAGTTTGCCCATGCATGATCTACACCAGGGGTGCTCACACTTTTTCAGCATGCGAGCTACTTATAAAACAACCAAGTCAAAATGATCTGCATACCCACTACAAAAAAGTGAAACATATAACACAATATCTGCTTTGAACTGGGTTTTCTGAGTCCACACTGCCATATAATCTGATTCAAAGCAGATAACATGGGATTTTATTCAACTGTGTGGAAAGGACCTCAGATAACCCAGGGCCGGCAGTACTTGGGCCGCATAGGGAGCCTGCGGGGTGGGACTGAGCCTTCCTCCAGCCCTGCCTGCGATCTACCAGGACGCCCTATGTGATCTACCAGTAGATCGCGATCTACCTAATGAGCACCCCTGATCTACACTGTAGAATGAATGCAGTTTTACATGACTTTAACTGCCAAACTCAGTCTTATGGAAATGTGGCTGTTGTGGTCTTACAAGGTCTTTAGCTTTCTCTGTCCAACAGTGCTGGCGCCTTACCAAACTACAACTCCCAGAATTCCATAGCATTGAGCCCTGGCAGCTGACATGGTGTCAAACTGCATTCATCCTGCAAGGGGTGCATTTACATTCACAGTGTAGATCACTGATTCTCAAAGTGGGCGATACCACCCCCTGGTGGGTGGTGAGGCAATCCAAGGGGGCGGTGGGAGGTTCAGGGGAATTTGGGGGGCGGTGAACCCCTTTAAGGGGGCGGTGAACGATTGGCCATTTAGGAGGGGTCGTGCGGCCCTCTTCTTTAGCCCCGCTCACTGCACTTTGACATGCATATTACATATTTGGATTAGAATTCGTAAGAGTAGCAAAATTATTTATGAAGTAGCAACAAAAATATGGTTGGGGGTCACCACAACATGAGGAACCTTATTTAGGGGTCATGGCATTAGAAAGGTTGAGAACCACTGCATTAATTTCTGTTAAATTGCTACTAAATTTTTAAAAAAATAATTTCTAGGGGGACGGTGAGTAATTTTTTTTCTGGAAAGAGGGCGGTAGGCCAAAAAAGTTTGGGAGCCACTGGTGTAGATGCACCCCTTGAGGACCAGCAAGGCTGTGAGCGGCCCTTGCCTGCATGTTGTTCCATTCAGCAGGGAAACTTAATCCATGGCAATATATAACCTATGCTGTCTGGGAGATGGCGGAGCGCATCATAAGAGAGAGGAACCTTTCCAAAGAGTCAAATCAATCCTCTTCTAAATAAGCTCTTTGTAGCCACACATCCTGCAAAACGATGGCAGACCAGCCATAAAGAGCGTGCCAAAGGCATATAAATTTGGGATGGGATTATAAAGGCTTTCTAGCATGCCCCACCACTAACCTCTCCCCTCCTTCCCCGTCCTCAACATACACTGAATTAGTTTGGAAACTCTCGTGGGAGGAGGTGTCCAGATCATGGATAAACTCAAAAATGAACAGAAAAGAATTAATAGAACAAAACCCCTCTATCTTTCAGAAGCAGAAAAATAGGAGTATAGTGTCTAGATCAGGGATGCCCAGGAAGTCGATCGTGGGACCAAAGGAAGTCGATCCCAGCTGGATGGGGCACTTCTCAGAGGGGGCTGGAGCCAGGCCGCGCCAAGCCCCGCCCCCTCCCCAGCTTCGGCACTCACAGCAGCTTCTCCAGGCTTGAGGATGGCAACGCTAAGCCAGTGGTGGCATAGCTAACACAAGGCTGGTTTGGCATTGCCATCCTCAAGCCTGGAGAAGCTGCTGGGAGGTCCAAAGCCAGAGGGGAGGGGGCGGGGCTTGGCACGGCCTGGCTACGCCCCCTCTGGCATTCCGCTCTACCAGCAGCTTCTTCAGGCTTGAGGATGGCAGTGCCAAGCCAGCCTTGTGCTAGTTATGTCACAACTGGCTTGGCATTGCCATCCTCAAGCCTGGAGAAGCTGCTGGGAGCTCCAAAGCCAGAGGGGAGGGGGAGGGGCTTGGCACGGCCTGGTTCCGCCCCCCCCCTGGTTTCCGCTCTACCAGCATCTTCTCCAGGCTTGAGGATGGCAATGTCAAGCCAGTGGTGGCATAGCTAGCACAAGGCTGGCTTGGCACTGCCATCCTCAAGCCTGGAGAAGCTGTTGGTAGAGCGGAAGCCAGAGGGGGGTGGGGTGGAGCCAGGCCGCGCCAAGCCCTGCCCCTGCCCCATCCCCTCTCCAGCCTTGAGGAGGTAGGTAGATCTTTCTGAATTGGTTTTATTATAAGTAGCTCGCATGCTGAAAAAGTGTGGGCACCCCTGGTCTAGATCCAAGGAAGTCATGCTACCGCTCCACTCTCCCTTGGTTAGACCACACCTGGAATACTGTGTCCAATTCTGGGCACTGCAATTGAAGAAAGATATTGACAAGATGGAATGTGTGCAGAGAAAGGTGACTAAAATGATCAAGGGTCTGGAGAACAAGGAGCGGCTTAAAGAGCTGGGCATGTTTAGCCTGCAGAAGAGAAGACTGAGAGGAGACATGATAGCCATGTATAAATATGTGAGGGGAAGTCATAGAAAGCAAGCTTGTTTTCTGCTGCCCTGGAAACTAGGATGCGGAGCAATGGCTTCAAACTACAGAAAAGGAGATTGCACCTGAACATTAGGAAGAACTTCCTGACTGTGAGAGCTGTTCAACAGTGGAACTCTCTGTCCCGGAGTGTGGTGAGACTCCTTCTTTGGAGGCTTTTAAACAGAGGCTGGATGGCCATTTGTCGGGGGAGCTTTGAACGCGACTGTCCTGCTTCTTAGCAGGGGGTTGGACTGGATGGCCCACGAGGTCTCTTCCAACTCTATGATTCTATGATTCTATAACCAAGAGCAGAATCCAGGTAGGTGTTTCAAAAAAGCACAAGTATAAGTCAAAGCACTTATTTCTAGAAGTTGGAAAATAAGATTTGTTGGTGCTTAGCATATTATTTGTATAATAGCATGTACAGTGGGTCCTTGGTATCCATTAATTTCAGGATCTCTGTGGCTATCAAAATTCATGAATGCTAACGTCCCTAAGGCAGTGCTGCAAAAGTATGTAAACACATAGAAATTCAATGTATATTTATAAATGCAAATGTCAGTAAAACATAGTGAATATGACTACAGAAAAAAATACCTTTGTATGTATGCTGGTTGACAAGAACTTGTTGATCCACTTTTCAAGAGCAGTTAGTAGACCACTTGCCTCAAATATTGAGCTTTTTCCATAAGTGGACCCAACTACCTGATGAAGACTCCAGAGAGTCGAAACCGGTTGAATACTGGAGTCCACTCTTGTGTAAGCACCTGAGGCAAAGCACCAAAATCAGTGTGTACAGAGCTATCGTACTGTCTATTCTCCTATATGGGTCTGAAACATGGGTCACCTATCGCCAACACCTACGACTCCTCGAACGCTTTCATCAGCGCTGTCTTCGCACAATCCTAAATATACACTGGACCGACTATGTGACTAATGTTGCTGTCCTTGAGCAAGCAGGGATCACCAGTAGGCATGGTTTCGAACCCAAAAATAGAGAATCAAAAAATCTAATGGGGGATTTTTTTGATTAGTAATAGAAAGACTTTTAAAAATTCCCAAAATTTCTGAAATGTAACGCAGTTACTTACGAAAATCGTTAGTAGTTCTAAAGTAGGCAAAGCAGGGAAACAGGACTGACACTGTTTTAAGCACAGGCAAATCAAGGGGCAACATTTCCCTTGGTTTCCTTGCAGGAAATATAATGCATTAATATATTATTATTAATATTATTAAATACCTCTGGTGCAGGCCTTGCTAATCTCTCTGTAGAGTTCTCCTCACTCCATTCAGTTTTACCATAGCAGTCTAGGACCCCCGTTTGAACTCTATGGCTTTTCTTGATTCTGAACTCTTCCTTCTCCTCTCCGTGCTCTTTTCACTCCTGCTGCCCTTCTCTCAACAGTTCTAATGTCCTTCTGCTCTGTCCTTCTATCTAAACCCCCTCCTGGGTGTTTAAATCGCTTTTTCATCAGTCCTCCAGCCCTCTAGGAGTGCTGATCTGGATCTCTCTATGGTTTCCGGCTCCTTTTCACTTCCTGGAATAGGCCTTTCACTCTAATTAGGCTTCAAGCATGGAAAGGCCCCGATTTGACTGTGAGTTATGTCTGCAAAGCTATTTTGGAGGGGGAAATTTTCCTGTTGGATGGCCATCCGAAATATTTAATAATCTAACGAAATTTTGGGCCCAGAGAGTGCGGAAATGAAAGTCCACTTCCGGGATTGGCCTTGCGATCCGTAAAAACTAGAAAGTCCCATTACATACGAATCCCTTCCAATTTCTTTTCATTTTCATAACTTTTTTCTCATGCCTAATCACCAGCATTGAGGCCATGCTATTGAGAACACAGCTGCGCTGGGCAGGGCACATCTCTAGGATGGAGGACCACCGCCTCCCAAAGATACTACTCTATGGTGAACTCGCCACGGGTCAGCGCAAGAGAGGTGCCCCCAAAAAGAGATATAAGGACTCCCTGAAACAACATCTCAGGCTCGGCCAGATTGATCACCAACAATGGTCCACCCTGGCCTCACATTGGGAGGCATGGAGACGCACTATCCACAATGCTGCGGCCTCTTTCGAGAAGACACGCCAAACGGGTCTCGAAGAGAAACGACAACGCAGAAAGAACCGCAACTTGGAAACAACATCACCCAAGGAGACTTTCTGCTGTGCTTTCTGCAACCGGACTTGCCTATCTCAGATTGGCCTTTTTAGTCATCAACGCACTTGTAAAAAGCGTGGGATGAGTCCTTCCTAAGAATCTTTGTTCGCAAAGTAATGCCGAGAGAGAGATTTAGAGTCTACTCATCTGTAGTAAAGACACAAGAACTGTTTACACACATGTGTAAAGCAGAATTGGTGCCTTTAGCAGAAGTACAGTCAGAGGAGAGTGATGCACAAGCACAGGCCTTAGTATAGCGAAGTAGCTTGCCAGAAATCATGCTGGCAGCCAAGACGAGAATAATGCTCTCTGATTGGTATGTAAGGCACACGCAGTGATTTGCCAAGGAACATCATGTGCTTTTCCTGATAATACTGGCCGTGATTGGCCTAGCTAGCACCCAGCGTGCGTTTGTTTACATTGTTACTGATTGGTAGGAACCGCGCATGGGCAAATGAAACCGTTCCTCCCTGCTGGCACAGAGGGATGGCTTAGAAATGTTGCAAATTCAGTACATGATGCTCATATGGCAAGATAACATACTGTGAGAATGAAGAATTAATACTGCGCAATGCTGTTTAGCAAATGAGGATGCAAGTAGAGTGTAATGCCAAATAAAATAATGTCTAATTGGATAATAGAAATGTTTTGATGCTGTGAACCAATGAAAATGATGAAGAAAGGAGGAGACGGGACCTGCCGCCATAGAGTGTATATAAGGGATAGTTAGAGATTGCTCGGGGTTCTTGCCCTGAGGCAGCTAGTTCTGTGGGCAGGTCCCATCAGCTGACGTTGTGCAAATAAACTTTGGCTTCATTGCACCTGCAGTACGATTGTTGCGTTTTCTCTCGTTCCTGTGCTCGCACGGCCACGCAACCTGTAAGTAAAAAGGTAACACCTGGGAGTTTTGGGACTCCAGATTTGCTGCTACATGTGAAGAGGAATTTATTTCATCTTCTGAGAAAAGAACAAATTATTTCTGTTTAATTTGAATGTAGCGATCCTATGTTTTACTGACACTTGTATTTGTATGTATACCTTGAATTGCTATGTGTTTAGATACTGTCGCATCACTGCAGAAGTATCTAAGGAATCCATTTTCCTTTTCAAAGTCCCTCCACCTTATGGTGGCCTTCAAAGGGATGTTGAATCCATGGGTGGAGAATCCGTGGATACAGGGGGCAACTATAGTTTTTTTTTTTAAACATAGTGGTCAGTGCTCTTTAGTTTTTACCCAATTTTGGACCCGAACTCATATCACTTTTGATTACCCGCCATGTGGACTGGGGATAAGGAATTGCAACCCAATAGCTTGTGGCTCTGAAGTTGAGGAAAGGTTAAAGAACATTTGGAAGTCAGATATATCCAAATAGGGCCCCCTGGTGGCACAGTGGGTTAAACCACTGAGTTGCTGAACCAGCTGACCAAAAGGTCAGCGGTTCAAATCTGGGGAGTGGGGTGAACTCTCGCTGTTAGCCCCAGCTTCTGCCAACCTAGCAGTTTGAAAACATGCAAATGTGAGTAGATCAATAGGTGCCATTTCTGCGGTACGGTGAGGGCAGGAAGGTAAGGGTGCTCCATGCAGTCATACTGGCCACATGACCTTGGAGGTGTCTACAGACAGTGCTGGCTCTTCAACTTAGAAATTGAGATGAGCACCACCTCCAGAGTTGGAAACGACTAGACTTAATGTCAGGGGAAACCTTTACCTTTACTTTTATCATATCCAAAAAAACCTTGTATCTGAATTCAAACCCCACACCCCACTATCCTGACGAAACGGAACAAATCGCAGCCTTCCAGATGTTGCAATATCACAACTTTCATCAGCTCTAGTCGTGATACCTAATGACGTAGAATAAATTAGTTGTAGTCTAGCATCTGGAGGGCCACTTAAAATGACTTGGACTGGATTCAGTCTTGAATTTGACAAATGTGCTCTTAGGCAAGCCCACCACAAGTTTTTTTTGGCAGAACTGGTTCAGAGAGGGGTTTATATTTGCTTTCTTCTGAGGCTGAGACAGTATCATCCAGCAGATTTTCATGGCCGAGTTAGGATGCAGCTCTGGTCTCCCAGTGTCCTACATAGTCCAACACACAAATCTTCTGAATAGGGACACAGACAGCAAAACAAACACCACTTTGTTAACACTTCCCTATGCTATAAAATATATCTTTTTGGCTGGAGTGACACTTAAAAAGGTACTTGTTCTGACTTACAAACAAATTCAACTTAAGAACAAACCTACAGAACCTATCTTGTTCATAACTTGGGGGCTGCCTGTAGTCCTGCAGCTATCCTGTAGCCAGCAATTCAAACAGGCCCGGATTACCCATAAGGCCACCCTAGGCCATGGCCTAGGGGCGCAAGCCGAAGGAGGCTCAGATCACGGACCCCCCAAGTTGTCTCAGCCCACCCCTAAGGGTGAAACATCAGGAGAGTGTGCTTCTGGGAGGAAACCTCCAGCGAGGTCTCCCTCCCTCCCAGATGGGCATCGGTGGAGGAGAGCGCACCCGGCTGCAGGCGCCTTCCCCAGAAGGAGGCCTCCTCCACTTGGGCAAGGGAGAGGGCCCAGTGGCAGCCTAGGGCAGGAGAGAGGGAGAGAGAGAGAGAGATCTCCACTGAGGAGGCAGCAAATGGCAGGAAAGGAGGCCACTCACTCAGGACGCTGCCCTTTCGGCGAAGGCAGGACAAGAGACAGGTCTGCTGGCGTGCACCTGGCCTCCGAGCCGCGGCCGCCACTCTTTGTCCTGTTGCGCCGAAATCCGAGGAGGAGGAAGGCATGAGAGCCACGGACGGTGAGGCTGGGGATCTGCAGTGGCTCCTCTCCGCGCTTTGCCTTTCCTTCCTTGCCCACTGCAAAGGCTGTCGGCGGAGGATGCTGGCGAGGCGGCCAAAGTGGGCTGGAGGAAATGGCTTTGGCCGCCCTGCCAGCATCCTTTCCCGCCTTTTGCTGCCTCTTCAGTGGAGAGAGAGAGAGAGAGAGAGAGAGAGAGAGAGAGATCCAGGGCCAGGTTTGCAGAGCGGAAAGAAAGCCCCTGACCTGACCCCCATTTCTGCTGCCCACGGCAAGCTTTCCCCCGCTCCTCAGGGCCCGCAGCAGCATCAGCTCAGGCCTGCTGGGGAGAGAGGGAGGGAGGAGAAGATAAGGTTTTATTTTTTAGTGTGGGTCTGATTGATGGGGGGTGGGGTGCGGTAGGGGGCGTAATTCCAAAGTGTGGCCTAGGGTACAAAAAATTGTTAATCCAGGCCTGGATTCAAATGTCAATGGAGTTTTAATCCAAATGTTAAAGATACTATCCAAGGACTTGAACCAATCACCAGAACTCAGGCCCCTTCCACACAGCCATATAACCCAGAATATTAAGGCAGAAAATCCCACAATATCTGCTTTGAACTGGGCTATCTGAGTCCACACTGCCATATATTCCATTTCAAAGCAGAAACATGGGATTTTATTCAGCTGTGTGGAAGAGGTCTCAGTCAACATCTTGCACAACATGTTTAGAGTTTGGATTGAACTAGGAACAGCTTCACTGGCCCAGACATATGAGCCACTAGGAGACACTGTTCTTTATGACAGTATGGAACAAACTGACACTGCAAGTAGTATCACAGTGTTTTCTTCCAAGGCTTGATGAGGTCAAGAAAATATATGCTGAGGTTAGAAGCACACATAAATTGATGCTCATGCACTTACATATGACCTGTGTGATCTTGGCCAAAGTTAGAAACTAAAGGTATTTTTCTTTTCAATACAAGAAAACACAGGCCTATGCCTGTTAAGGGTTGTAAAACTGAAGCAAAGATTCCCACTTTCCCCCAAAAGTTTCAACAGTCAGGTAACCCATCATCTGCAGCTAATTAAAACAGAGTCTATGTGTGCACAATTTACAAACCTATCATTGTCCTGTGCATTGAAGTCAACAGGAATTTTGCATGTGGAAAAATGTCAAAAAAATATATTAGTCGCTGCCAAATAGTGTTGCCTATAGCCCTCAGACACATAATTTGTCAGCAAGTCTTTTTGGGGGGAATGATTTATATTTAATAAATAGTACTGCTATCAAATGCAAGAGTTTTGCAGTTGAAGACAACTCTCTGCACCACTTGCCAGTCTTTAGACTTAAGTCTGGTTCAGACATAACATTTTCCAGACATAGGATGATTACTACTGGAGTTGTTTCCATTACCAGACACATTCACAAATATGTTGTGAATCATTCATATACCTTTGTCTTCAGCTGCTTTTCCCTGTACCTGATTCACTGTAATTGGATGGCACAACCCCTTTGGTTTGCCGCAGTGCTTTGTGGAGGCTTTAGCAGCTTATAGAAGACAGCTATGGTGTTCTCTCCATCACATAAAAGCTCAAACAAGGTCTGGAGAGTTGTGGCAATGGTAAAGTACATTTTGCCTTGTACAGTGTCTTGGAATGCTTTGCTTAATGGGGTGTTTAAGAAATTAAGCAAATATTAAATTAAGCTATATTTATTTTAATATTTATACATTATTTTAGTATTTATACACTATTTTAAGTCTTTATACACTATCCTTGAATGTGTTGTTCATGTAATCCACGGCTCCGGCTTTATCCACAGAGGCAGCCTCTCCATACATACAAACGCTCTTAAGTCCATATTGAAAATGAAATGAGTGTACGATGGCGGGTCAATAAGTCCGTGACTTTTTGAATTTCCTGCCTCTTAACTGAAAGGGCAACACTGCTCCTGTCAACAGGCATCTGTCAGTTGACTCCTGTCAAAATTTGAACAAGCGGTGTCATTTAGTTTGTGTTTGACAGCCATTGATAGCAGACTACCGAGTGATTTGAGGAGAAAATGGAAAAAAGTGAATTTTGTGTGCTCATTAAGCATTATTTTTTGCGGAAAAAAACCATCACTCAAACCAAGGCTAAGCTTGATAAATACTGTGGGGACTCTGCACCATCAATTACAATGGTAAAAAAGTGGTTTACTTAATTTCGTTGTGGCCGTACAAGCACGGAAGATGCTGAACGTTCTGGACGCCCAGTTGAGGTCTCTACACCTGAAACAATTGAAAAAATTCACAATATGGTGTTGGCTGATCGGAGATTGAAAGTGCGAGAGATTGTGGAAGCCATAGGCATCTCACATGGCTCAGTGGTTTCAATTTTAAATGATCCCTTGGATATGAGAAAGCTTTCCGCAAAATGGGTGCCGCGTTTGCTCACAATCGACAACGAACGCAATCATGTGACAATTTTGCAGGAGTGTTTGGCATTGTTCAACCGCAATATGGATGAGTTTTTGCACTGATGTTTGCCTGCTTGTCTCCTTAAGAGATTTGCAAGATTTTTTGAAGGCAATGATGATAGAACCTTTCCCGAAGTTAAAAGTGATGTTTGTGAGATGGTCCGTGTTTTACAGGTGTACAACAGGGTTTGGGAGGACATTAGCTTTGTAAACGAGCATTTTGGTATCCGTACAAATGTCCTGATCCTCAAACACTCTCTGCTTCATTTGGAAACATGCTGCACTCACAGAGGGATGGAAGTCATTCTGAGATTCCAGTGGGATATCTTTTGAAATAGGTAGAATGCAGTTGCAAGCATTATTGTGAGGATTTTTCTGGTGGATGTTAAAAGGCAAATACCTAGACAGTTTCCACAGTCTGTTCTTTCTCCCTTTTTGAAAAAGGTGATGATAATGGCAAGAGGTTCTGATCCAGTGGAATGGTTAACCTGATGACTGGTGGCCTCTCATCTGTTGCAGCCTTCATCCACCATCACAGACATTGTACCATATTGTGTCTGCTCTGCCATTGGGGTATTCAGATTGTTCTTTGACTGGTTCCCTCCACATGACCCTGCTGTCCTCTGGGAGTATATTAGCTTAATTCGTGTGTGAGATCTAGGGCTGGCCCTATCATGGATGGAATGAAACAGGCATCCTGGAGTGTGTGTGTATCTGAAGTTGTGGAAAGTTGATGGAGGCTAAACCACACAACCTGTCCTGTGATTCTTCAGTTGTCCGCTCCCTTTAAGTATCATTATGTATTATTTACTTTATTTACACCCCACCTTTCTCCCAAGGCAGCTACGTAGAGGCAACCAAGATCAGAATACAGCAGACCTTTGATATCCACTGGGTTTCGGTATGATAGATACTAGGCATGGTTTAGAACCCAAAAATAGGAAATCGAAAATCTAAGGGGGGGGGATTAGTAAAAGAAAGACTTACAAAAAAATTTCGGAAAATTTCTAAAATGTAACTTAATTACTAACGAAATTCGTTAGTAGTTCGTATGCCAGAGCATGCGCATTCCAGATGGTTTTGGCCTACAACTCCCAGAAATCCTAACAGCTGGTAAATTGGCTGGGATTTCTGGGAGTTGTAGGCCAAAACTTGAATAAATCACACTGAATTCTAGATGGGACTCTCCAAATAGGAAGGAGGGAGGGAAGGAGGGAGGAAGGGAGGGGGTATTCTATTCTTGGAAGCAGCAAAAAAAGAAGGAGCCCCCTCGCTCCTCGCTGCCTCTCTCACCCCGATCCTGAGGGAGCGAGGGCCCAAGTTTGCCCAGGCTGAGAGGAAAAGGAAGAGGCCTGAGGCTGTGAGGAATGGTGGGAGTTGAAGTCCAAAACACCTACCTGGAGGGCTGAAGTTGGCCCGTGCGATGGGGCAAGACAGAGCAACGGGGAAGAGAAGGGAGGGGGGGAGAAGCCAGCAGGAAAGAGGAGGGGGCAGAGAAGCATCTGAGAGAGTGCAGAGAGAAAAAGGAGGAGAAGCGTGTGTGTGTGTGTGAAGTTGGCCCCTGCGATGGGGCAAGACAGAGCAACGGGGAAGAGAAGGGAGGGGGGAGAAGCGTGGAGGACTACACTTTCCAGAATGCCTAGCAGCAGCGTCACTTCCAGTTCCCCATAGAAATGCGGGAAAAAGAAAAAGATGAATGAAGGCGGGAAGGAAATGAGGGGAGAAGACAGGGAGAAGTGAGTAGTACAATAATTAAGAATTTATTACGATCATAACGCAAATTGTTGGCCTCAAGGACCGTAAAAGAAAGTCTACTTCCTGGTTAGCTGCCGTGATGCGTATAAACTAGAAAGTCCCATTACATACGAATCACTTACGATTTCTTTTAATTTTCATAACTTTTTTCTCATGCCTAATAAATACCATCAACTATGAATACTCATAGTTTGACTTCGGAAGTCACAGAACCCCCCCCCCCTTTTATTCCCTACTTTCAAAATCTATCCATCCCATATCAACTCCCCTTTGCCTGTTCCCTAATTACCCTACTTTTTCCTACCCCATTGTCTTAGATAGGCGATTTGTTTTTAATGGATGTATATATGAAAATTCGGAAATAAAATATATAATTTTTTTTAAAACCTATGAATATTCATTATATACAATGGTGTAGCAAAATTGTGTTCCTTACATAAAATGGCAAAATAAATACTTGCTTTTTGGATTAAAAAAAACCATTTTCAAGATATGGATGGTTGAATCTGTGGATGCAGAATCTGTGGATACAGAGGGATGACTATAAATTTCAAATATCCATCAGAGAGGCTGCTGTAAACGGAATTGGCCAATCTGAGTTAAGCGTCAGCATTACTGATATCTTTCAGACGGCAAAATGAAGACACAATGCAGACTTCACTCCTGACAGATCGGTAGTGGAACAGAACTAAGAAGAGCCACCTATCGCCAAAGGCTATTTAATTCCTTCCTCGGTAGATCCTTTTCGGTTATGAACATATTAAAGCCGGAGGAGCCTGGCGAGGGTGGGAGGATATTTTGGAGGTGTGGGCGCCACTGCAAAATAACACAGCAGATTTCCCCTCCTGGATCTGGACTGGCTCTCGCCTTTGTTCCTTTTGTTTTCTCCTGTCAGATGTTGGAATTAAAGCAGCCCCTATGTGTTTATAAGCCGGAGCTCTGGTTAACTGTGCCGCAGGCCTACAGCAAGTTTATGTGAAATGAAAGCAGAAGCAAGAGAGGGTGTCAGGACTGTCTGAAGCATCACTCCAAGCTGTACCGCTTTAACAATGCTTGATTTAAAAACCACCCGCTCAGACGGCAGAAAGCTGTTAGCATCCATGTGCTTTATAACCGGTGGAAACAGTGAAGTAAACTTTGGAGCTGATCTCCCTGGAGAGAATCGTTTACAGTTTTCACTCTGGCAGCCACCTGTCTCTTCCTTTGGATACTGAACTTTCTGATTTCCTGAGCATCTTATTTATATTGCCTTTTCTTGGTGTTAACAATTGTTCCCAAATTGCCACACGTTAGTATGGCTGCATATGCACTTGGCAGCTTGACTCCAGTACAAAGAAGCATGTAAACATTGAGACTGTATATGAGAGAGAGGAGGTAAGAGAAGAGAATTGGAAAGACAAAGTGCTGGAGTGAAAGAAGGTGATAGAAATGGTTTCCTGGATGGGAAAATTGCCAAAACAATAAGTGGAGAGGATGTGGAGATCATTGTGATCCTTGTAGGAAAAAATATCTTTATGATAGTGAACAAAAAAGTCTGCTTCCGGAGCAATCGTGTCTATCGCCCTAGTCATCTCCCCATATAGTAACATGGTAAGGGCACTTATTTATCTTATGCAAATAACACCCAAATGGATTAACATTTTGTTTCTGCACTGCAATAGCTTTAAGCAACGAGTGGTGATACGGCAGCCCAAGCTGAAATAAATTGCTGTTGTTCCTTGTGTTGGGTGTCTGTATCCAACCTGGTGTGGAGGTTACTCCTCAGCCTGTGGAACAGGTGACATTATCAACAAGTAGGAAATGTTAGGGAACCCCAGGGCCACTGAGGTTGTCTGAGCTACAGGGGAATCCTGCTGACCAGAAAGAGGCCACCACGGGGGTGTGGGGGTGTGGAGTAGTTTATGAACAACAGAGGCTCTCGTGCTTCAGCAGGTAAACAGTGTTGCGGCCCAAGTGCTTTCTGAAAAACAGGAGCCCCCTGCTCTTCAGCAGGTGGCCACTAATGCATCTGGAGCAGTTGAGGGGTAGCAGGAGACTCCAGTGGTTCAACAGGTGGGTGCAACAGAGACTGGACCAGTACCCCAGCTGCCTGCACAGACATTGCAGCAAGGCACTCAGCAGATGGGTGTGGGTGCAACCATAGTTTCTCAGCAGCAGTCCTCTGTAGAGCCAGCAATATTAAATCTTCCACTGCCCTCTCAGTATCTGGGGACCCCAGGAGGTTTGGCCTTGAGGAAGTGTACAGGAGCCTGTGGTCCCTGCGGTACTATTACCGGTGCTTCAGGCTCTTGCTTATTCTCAGATGGCACCAATGATGCCTCAGGGTCCTGCCTTCTCCTCTATAGTACTACCATCACTGTCTCAGGCTCATTATTTGCAGGTGGCTCTGATGGTGCCTGCCTTTTCCGGCACCATGGCTCCTACAGTGGTACCACTGATGCCCCCAGGCCACTAGCTATGCTCAGATGGCATTGACAGCGTCTCTGGCTTCTCCTTATGTAGGTGTTACACCATCAGTTCCTGCAGCAATAGTCACACAACCAAACATAGTAACAGGTCCTGGGTCAGTCAGCTTCCAAAATCTCTTTCTTATACACCGGGCCATTGGGGCGGGGGCTAGTTGGGATAACAGCACACCTTGCAAGCCTACTCAGCCATTCCACCAAGTAACCTGAACATGAAATTAGGAGATCACCTTACTCAGGGTACAATCGATAAAATATTAAAAGGAGAGTACGCATGTTGATATATTCTCATTAATGCATAGGAAGCTAAGAAAAAGATTGGGAGGAGCCTGATGACAAAAATTGGGAAAAGGTAAATAAACAGAAGGTAGATAGAGACTGCCATAACTGGTTAGCAGGTTTTGTTATCCACATGGCTATCATTGTTAGGGTACAGTTATGGCGGGCTTATGCCCTTACTAAATACTTTGATATTATACAGAAGGCTTACACAGACAAACACTAGCTTTAAAGTGGGTGGAGAACAGGAGAAACAAAATATCTGTTGTTAGGAATTTGAGATTCAAGGGAATTACAGTAGAAGGATGTGCCAGTTTAAGCATGAGTGCTTGCTGTGCAAAGGACCACATTCCCTTCATAACTACTCAAAAGGACACAGCAACCCCCAAGTCAGGGATTAGTCAGACAGAATGAATCAAGGAAATGTTCAGTGGAATCAGGGAGACTCCCATCATCTCCTAAAGGGCTGTAACCTAATTAATGTGGAAAATTTAAGGGGCTAGTTGCCTGAACATTCGGTTCATATTGCTGCCAGCTATTTATTATTGGAGTCTTCTGAGGGTTTTCCAAATTCCATTCTGTGAGGATAGGACTTGGGGTTGTGGTCAGAATGAGTGATCCCGCACTTCTGATAGTCCATAATGGATCAAGAGGTAAAGGCAAGAGTATACTTTTATAATAATAATAATAACTTTATTTTTGTATCCTGCCTCCATCTTCTCAAAGGAACTCAGGGTAGCTTACATGGGGACAAACACAATCAACATAGTTAAAATATAGCACATTAGAATGGATAAAACAACATCATAAAGCAATATAATACAAACAATCTTATAACATAGTATAAAAACAATCATCGAGCAACCAACCAATGGCCTGAACGGTTTCTGGGCTCAGATAGGCAGTCTGGTGCAAATCAGTTGTGAGGACAAGGCTGATGGATGAAGTGTGAAAGCCAGATGACAAAATTAGGAATAGAGGGCAATATGAAATAGAGCAGTGTTTCCCAACCAGTGTGCCGTGAGCGATCATCAGGTGTGTCGTGGGAAATTGGAACCTCCAATACCCTTTCTTCCTCCTCCTGCCAAACACTTTTCTTCTTCTCCACTCACTCGGGCTCCCTTCTTCCCAGCCTCGCTCCGCTCGCTTTGCCTCACTTTGCTCTGGGGTGAGTCTGCGCAGTAGCGCCCACACAGGTCACGTCTTCCTCCCTCCCCCTCCCCTCCTGAACATGCTCACGCTGCCCCCTCGGATAAAAATGGCAGCAGAAGCGGCAGTGTGGAAGAAAAAGTAAGTGTTCGGCAGGAGGGGGAAGAAAGGGCATGAAGGGGGAGGAAGAGGTCTCTGTCGAAAGCTGGCATGGGCAAACTTGGACCTTCCAGGTGTTTTGGACTCCAACTCCCACCATTCCTAGCAGCCTCAGGCTCTTTTCCTTTCCCCCCCTCAGCCATTTAAGTAGGAAAGGGCCTCAGGCTGTTAGGAATGGTGGGAGTTGAAGTCCAAAGCACACAGATGGCCGAAGTTTTCCCATGCCTGTTTTAGGGACCTTAAAGTGGTGAGCCTCCTTCCAACATTGTGATTCTGGATAGAAAACAAACAACAACATAATATAACATTGTTTGAGTCCACAGTGCTCTCTGGGTGTAGGTGAACTACAACTTCCAAACTCAAGGTCAATTCCAAGCAAACCCTTTCAGTACTTTCTGTTGGTAATGAGAGTTCAATATGCCAAGTTTGGTTCAATTCCATTGTTGCAAGAGTTCAGGATGCTCTTTGTGTGTTAACTATAAATCCCAGAAACTTTAACTCCCAAATGTCAAGGTCTATTTTCCCCAAACTCCATCTGTGTTCACATTTGGGCATATTGAATATTCATGCCAAGTTTGGTCCTGATCCAACATTGTTTGAGTCCACAGTGCTCTCTGGATATAGGTGAGCTACAACTCCAAAACTCAAGGTCAATGCCCACCAAACTCTTCCAGTATTTTCTCTTGGTTATGGGAGTTCTGTGTGGGAAGTTTGTGTCTTTCTGCCATTCCTGCCAGGATATCTATGTTGTGTTCATCGAAACAGGCTCAGGTTTCACACTGAGTGTGTAAAATACATTTAAAAACATATTAACTATATATTACAGTGTTAGAGTGTCATTTTGTGTCATTTTGGTTGGTGGTGTGCCCCAGGATTTTTTAAATGTAAAAAATGTGCCGCGGCTCAAAAAAGGTTGAAAAACACTGAAATAGAGCACGCTATCTCTGGGTAGGGAATAGTAGTAGTAAAGTGCAAGGACTAGAGTTTGGGTCATAGCTGGGGACCAGATTATCTGGGGAACTGTCTAATCAAAAGCACAGTGAAAAACTGCATATTGATCAAAATAGCCAGAGGAATGTACAAGAAACAGTATTGATATGTGATCAGGGAAATTATGTAAACACAGGAACTCTTTCCTCTACCTCTGTCCCAAACTGACCGGGAAATACATTGCCCACGCATATTTCAACCCACCATCTCCTTAAACTGAGTATTTGGAGTTGGTTATTTTTGTTTTTGCTTTTTAAATCTCCTATTCATATGCTTCAGGAATCTATGTGGGTTTTTATTTTTTTAATGGTATCTGTTTCGCAGGACTCTGCATAAATTGCTGAAAATATGTGTGATATTTCACAGGCGCATGGCAAGCTCCAGCAAATAAGTACAGGTCCTGCTATTTGTTCAGAATTCAGTAAAATTAGAAAGATAGAAATGGAGAAATTATGTCCTATAGCTATTCAAGGGGCATTTGGAAAAGACAGCTATCAACCCGTTGGTGCATTTTGACAGTTTGACCCAATATCTTTGTTAGTGAGGTGTGTGTTTTTTTTAAAGAAATAATTAAAACCACTTAAACTTCAGGGAGTTAGGCATTAAAATGCAGCTGCTTCCTGACATGAGGAAATCTCTCGCAGAATCTGAAAAAGACACTGCCAGGTCAATATAGGCCCCACTTATAGGTATTAAAGAAACAAACTTTTAGAAAGCCTTAGGTCAGCAGAAATGGTTCCTTTTTATTTTTTTAAGACATAGATTTTTCTTGAAGAATTCTTTTAACTCATTCGTTGCAGAAATCCCCTTCACAGGAAAACCAAAGAAGTCCTTCATTGTAGCATGAATTATAATTATTCATTGACACAAAAATGCAGGTTTTTAAACTCCTTTAAAATATTATAGAACTAAGTGATAAATATCAAAAAAAATCCCTTATTTTTATTCAGGATGTAAGTGATAGTACCAACTATTTTGCATCAGATATATTGCTCCCAAAGCTGGGAATGACTTGAAGACACACAACAACAACCATCATTTGATTCTATACTAATATGTTAATGATAGTGTTGGTTCAATATTTTGTACTGAATAGTAACCATTTTTTTGTGAAACGGAATGACTAAATCTTAAGATTATGTGATTTGTCAACAGCCCCCCCCCCCCATTTTGCTTGCTAGCAAATTCCCGAAATAGAGAGTGGGGAAGTACTGTTCCAAGATCTGAAGCTGGAGGTGCTGTTTATGTTCTGGGAAGATTTGGCTCATTGGCGACAATTGGGGAGCTTGAGAGATTCTTCTGTAAAAAGTACTTCTCTGACAACAAACACAGAGGATTTCTTCATGTTTGATTTCCAAACAGGGCATTACTGTGGGTGGTCTGCTAATGCTCCTTCAGGTGGTGTGGTTCCCATTGAAATAAGTGTCTTAACTCTGCTTCATTGAAAGGATCTTGATTGCAAATGGCCCCAGAAAGAGTGGCACCTTAAGACTGATGCCTTAACTCTGCTTAAGTGGAAGACCAGCTTTGCAAAAAGACATAGAATCCTCTTTCTTCTTCTGACTGGCTCTGGCAAAGCTAATGGGAAAATCCACCTGAAGCTGTTCTTGTCAAACATGGGGAAGCCAAATGCAGCTGAAAGATCCAGTGCCACGTGGTCCATTCTGGCTGAGCCTTTGGCTGTCCCCTGCCCAGTCCGTTTCCGGAGGTCCAGGAACCAGACTGCCGAATTTCCCTGAATCCCAAATCACAGAACAGATGTGTATACACCCCTATTAAATCTAGACATGACCTAACTCAAATACTTCAAATACCTCTGATATTTTTTTGTGTCAGGAGCGACTTTAGTAACTGCAAGTCACTTATGGTGTGAGAGAATTGGCCGTCTGCAAGGAAGTTGCCCAAGGGATGTCCGGATGTTTTACCATCCTGTCGGAGGCTTGTCTCATGTCCCTACATGTGAAGCTGAAGGTGACCAATGGGAGCTCACCCTGCTCCACGGATTCTAACCACCAAACCTTTGGTCAGCAGTCCTGCCGACACAAGAGCTTAACTTATGCATCACCTCAGATATTAGTATATATCAATCAATATCATATGAACAGATGCATTTACTTTTTAGGAAGAGTGGGTTTTGTGTTCTATTATCTATATGTATATATCTCTATTGATATATAGCAGGGCTATCCAACAAGTGGCCCACAGGCCGTACACAGCCCCCCAGCCTGTTGGACACGGCCCCCGCTACCCTCCTGAAAAAATTTATTTAAATTTTTTTAAAATTTTTTTTTAAAAAAAAATATTTAAAAAATGGTGGCCGGGGGGGGGAGGCGGGGCAGAGAAAAGGAAGGGAGCCAGTTCCTCCTCCCTGCACCACCCCCTCTGTCCTCTCTCTGTGAGATCACAGCGATGGGGGAGGTAGGGGAGGAGGAGGAGGCGGGGCAGGGAGAAGGAATGGAGCCAGCTCCCCCTCCTTGCCTCACCCCCTCCATCCCTCTCTCCGCCCCGCCGCTGCGATCCGGTTTGCAGCAGCGGGGGGGAGGGAGGGGAGGAGGAGGAATCCTCCCTTCCTCCTCCTCCTTCCCAGGTGCCATGGTGATTGGGACACCGGCTGCGCCGGGAAGGGTGGGAGGGAGCGAGGGGGCGGGCCTCCTCCTCCTTCCCGGCGCCGCTGGTGTCCCGATTGCCGCGGCGGGGGGGGGGAAGGAGGAGGAGGAATCTTTAGCAGGAAGGGCGAAGCCATGGAGGGCTCCCCTTGGCTTTGCCCTTCCTGCTAAAGTGTCACGCCAGCCTCAGAAACGGGCGAAATCGCCCGCTTCTGCCGCCCGGCATGACACTTTAGGAGGAGGGGGCAGGGCCAGGGCGGATCGGCCCCCCAGGTCATCAGTGACCTGAATCAGTGACCCTTGGCCGGTTAGAAGTTGGGCAGCCCTGATATATAGCAAGGTGTATGGTTTGCTCACGTGATTTCAAGTATTTACTTGGGGGGTTTTTGGGTGGGGGGAAGCATTAATATATGCTTATATAATGTGAGCATTGATACCTCAGTGTATATATTTACAAATGCCTTGCATTTTGTCATGATGCATCAGATATTAAATACCATGCTTTTTCTTGTTAGCTGGATGTGAATGCTGAGTGACACCTAAGTATTTGGAATACACCTGTGTGGTGAAGTCATATTTCTTTATTACAGGTTTTAAATATAGTTGATATTTATATATATGTATGTATGTTGAGGGGGTAAAAACTTAGCAAACACTAAAGGGTTAACAGAGATATTAGCATGCCAAACCTCCAAGGGATTTCCATTACCGTGGAAACTGGAGGCAGAGCCTGCAACTGGCCTTAGAGTCTTCAAATTCAAACTTTGGCGGTTGGCAGTGAATGTCGAAGGAGAGAGGATGCGTGGAGAGTTAGAGAGTCTGTTTTAGCCAGCTGTCAGCAGTTTTAAAAGGGACTCTGACTCTACTTTGTGAGAGAGTAGAAGAAAAGCTGTGTTTGAACTGCTAGGAGAGCAGTTGAGTTTAAAAGGACAAGCAGTTGGAGTAAAGACTGCTGAGTTATTGGTTCTGGGAGTGCAGCTATATAGTATCAAGTTGTATCTCCATAGTTAGTGTATTGTAACCTTAAGATACAAGCCTCTTTAAAAGATACTGTAACCACCTAAGCGTTGAACTCTGAAACCTCAATGCTTAGAACATTGTTTGAATAAACGTTGCAGTTCTTTAACAAAGATATCTCCCCAAGTAGTTACTTCACACACAAACTGTGAAAACAAATTCTTCCCAGTGGGTAGCCAAGTCCAGTGAATGGTGGCAGCAAGCGGAAATAACAGAAGTCTTCATATAAATTGGTGGCAGTGGTGAAGTAGCCAACCCTGTCACAGTTTTGAGTTTGAATGCTTCCTTACATTAAAATATGAGTCAGTACATCACAATTAGAATTCTACAATAGAAAATTGCAAAGCAAAAACTCCATATTGTAATCTAGTGTCACAGTTGTTACCATGGTCAAAACAGATGTGTTTGATTCTACATACTCTTTCCTATGGCTGCTAGTCTGCAGATATTATTTATTGCAGCAGCCTAGGAAAGTTACTTTTTACAGCTTTGTTGAGTGGCAGTGTCATCCAAAACAGTAATACTTTTGGTTTATGAACCTGAACATTCAATATTACTATCATGATGAGTACAGATTTATCACCCATGAATTTATGCAATCTTTGTTTGAAACCACTTAAACTATTGGCTAGCACCGTATTTTATGAGAGCAGATTGCATAGATTAATTGCATTCTTTCTGTGTGAAGAAGTACTCCCTTGCTCTGTCTTTAATTTTCTGAAAATTTGTTTCATCTAATGGCCTTGAGTTGTCATATTGTGAAAGAGAGGATGGAGATTATTTTCAAATCACTCTCTCCATAGCAGACAACGTTTTCGAAAGCTCACTGTATTTAGTGAGACATACTAGTAAGCATCTTTAGGACTCAAGCCATGTGTCTTCTGCTTGCTTAAGCAGAGTAGAGAAATCAGCACAAGTGATGGTGGTGGTGTCCATCTGAAATAGACCCAGTCTCACTGCCTACCTAGACCACTTCTTAAACTGTTGTTCCCCTTAGATCAATGTTAGTGGTACAAATATTTGGCAACAGTAAAAGGTTTCTGAACACCACCCATTTACACAAATCTGTTAGAAACAACATACAGTGTTTTACAGTGGACTCTATAGAAAATGCTTCAACTGTACTTCATAAAAATGGAAATCAGCCAGTTTAGCAAGCCTTGCAAATGCTGACTTACTATCAATAAATCTTTGGTTTCTATCAATCATGGGGGAGCTCAATGCAATTGAAAGATCTAGCACCACATGGTACATTCTGGCTGAGCCTTTGGCTGCCCCTACCCGGTCCATTTCCAGAGGTCCAGGAGCTGGACTGCTGAATTTCCCTGAATCCCAAATCTTGAAATGGATCCATGCACTTCCCTATTAAAACTAGACAGGACCTGACCCAAATACTTAATATACCTCTGATATTAGTATATATCAATCAAATTCTAATGAACAGATGCATTTACTTTTTAGGAAGAGTAGGGTTTGTGCTCTATTATTTAAATATCTATATGTATATATCTATATGTGTATGGTTTTTAATGTGATTTCAAGTATTTACTTGCTTTTGGTGGGGAAAGGGTTAATATAGGTTTGTATAATGTGAACATTGATATCCCTGTGTATATATTTACCAATTCCTTGCATTTTGTCATAAAAATGGACACCAGCCAGTTTAGCAAGCCTTGCAAATGCTGACTTACTATCAGTAAAGGTTTGGTTTTTATACTTATTTTATATACCTCTATATCTGTGGTCACATAAAAATTTCTCAGGTGGAAAGAAGTTGCGAGTGGAAAATGTTTCAGAAGCCCTGGTCTAGGGCTGCAACAAAATCCCAGAAGTGTTTGATGTAAATGCTGGAGTATCCCCCAACTTTGCCATATCAGGAGAGATCTACACTGCATACAGTTTGAATGTGCATTGCATGGCCAGTGTAGATCCATACAATGCAGTTTAGCTTTATTGAACTGCCTTATTCATAACATTGAGGCTGGATCTACACAGCCCTATATCCAAGATCCGATCCCAGATTATCTGCTTTGAACTGGATTGTATGAGTCTATACTGCCAGATAATCTGGGATAAACAGATAATCTTTTATGAAGTTCAGCTGCAGCCAAGTTTTGGGGAAGGGAATGGAGGGGGAGGGGGCTGATGAAGGGGGGGGGGGCTGTGGGGACAGACCCCGGAAACTGCAGAAACCAGTCCCCACAGGGCCCTCACCTTATCTTAAATTCTAGATCTTTAGAGTTGTTTTAAAACCTGGATTAAATTGAATTAATCCAGATTAAAATAGATTATATTGAAATGTCATCTGAACACCTCAGGCTAATTTGTTTTTAAGCCAAGTCTAGGCTGTGTAAAAGGGCTGACAAATAATTTGGGATAAAGCATTGCCCTTCCAGACAGCCCTATATCCCACAATAGCAAGGCAGAAAATCCCACAATATCTGTTTTGAATTGGGCCCATACTCAGATAATGTGGGATTTTCTGCTTTGATATTCTGGGATATAGGGCAGTATAGATCCAGCCTGAGTTTGCATGACTGAGCATTGCAATTGCTGACCACGGATCTTGAAGGTCTCTCATTCATTGGACTGCCATAAGATGAAGTTTACATGATAGCAAATAACAACACATACTGTACATCTCAATTCTCACCCCCAGACTGTACTTCTAAATAGCCCACTGAAAGGCTGGATGCGGTTTGAATCCTGTGAAAGTGATGAAAAATGATTGAGAGTTCAGTGCTAGCCAAAATAACCAAAAAATATTTCAAACTACTAAACATATTTATAAACATACAAAGAAGGAATACAGAAAAGCCAGCCATAAAACACACAAGGGTAAGTGGGTAAGCTTTCGGAGCACTCTTTAGATCCAAATGGCTGTAACACGTGCACATAAATGGAACAGATATTTGGTAAAATATATGAAACATATGTTTTTTGTTTGTGTTTCTTGCAAAAAGTGAATTTTACCTGTATACAACTTTGACCATGAATGCACTATTGTGTGTAACAAAAATGCATTTATAAGCAAAGCAATGGGGTAAAAAAATTTTTTTTGGAAGGAGTCATATTGTTAATGTTAATAACTCGGAGGCTATCAGGTTCCATATTAAAAAAATTTAGTGGTGGGGCTTGCTATGCAAAGACCAGCACTTTTTCATACTTGATGGATTAAACAGTTTCAATATGGTGGAAATTCAGGAAATGATTAAATAAAACAGATAATATTCTACCCTGGAGTTCGGGAGGAGGGAGGGAAACCCCTATCACCAGGTTTTAAGAAAACCCCTCCAAACACTCCTGTATTGGGCCATATTTCTTTCTATTAAGAGCTGAATGAGCACATTTATCATTTACATAGGCTGCTGTTCCTTGCAATGTCTACATTGCAAACCAAATGGTCCCACAGAGCTTTCAGTTCCAGCAGTTACACATTGAACTGCATTTATGTATTAGTGAACAAAATGCACAAAACATGGATGGACTAAGTGGGTTATTGACATTGGTCTTGATTTCTACAGCTGTCATTTTGTCCAAGGAGAAATGCTTCTGAGTTCTGTTAAAGAACATCATAGAAGAAAGTATTCTGCAGTTTATCTATGCAAAACTAGCATTAAGTTAAAAGCAGATTCGTGAGCACAGATAGCAAAGAGACATTGACTTCCACACATTGGAAACCTTTTTCCATGAAAAAAAAGATATCATGGTTAAATATGGTTAAATAAGGTTTGTGGTGTCATTTCCCCTGACAAATACATCTTCTAAATCAGTGTTTTTCAACCTTTTTTGAGCTGCGGCACATTTTTTACATTTACAAAATTCTGGGGCACACCACCAATCAAAATGACACAAAATGACACTCTAACACAGTAATATATATAGTTAAAATGTTTTTAAATGTATTTATACACTCAGTGTGAAACCTGGACCTGTTTCGATGAACACAACATAGATATCCTGGCAGGAATGGCAGAAAGACACAAACTTCCCACACAGAACTCCCATAACCAAGAGAAAATACTATAAGAGTTTGGTGGACATTAACCTTGGGTTTTGGAGTTGTAGCTCACCTATATCCAGAGAGCACTGTGGACTCAAACAATGTTGGATCAGGACCAAACTCGGCATGAATACTCAATATGCCCAAATGTGAGCACAGATGGAGTTTGGGGAAAATACACCTTGACATTTGGGAGTTACAGTTTCTGGGATTTATAGTTAACACACAATCAAAGAGCATCCTGAACTCTTGCAACAATGGAATTGAACCAAACTTGACATATTGAACTCTCATTACCAACAGAAAGTACTGAAAGGGTTTGCTTGGGAATTGACCTTGAGTTTGGAAGTTGTAGTTCACCTACACCAAGAGAGCACTGTGGACTCAAACAATGTTATGTTATGTTGTTTGTTTTCTATCCAGAATCACAATGTTGGAAGGAGGCTCACCACTTTAAGGTCCCTAAAACAGGCATGGGGAAACTTCGGCCCTCTGGGTGCTTTGGTCTTCAACTCCCACCATTCCTAACAGTCTGAGGCCCTTTCCTGCTTAAATGGCTGAGGGGGAAAGGAAAAGGGCCTGAGGCTGCTATGAATGGTGAGAGTTGGAGTCCAAAACACCTGGAAGGTCCAAGTTTGCCCATGTCAGCTTTCAACAGAGACCTCTTCCTCCCCCTTCCCCTTCACGCCCTTTCTTCCCCCTCCTGCCGAACACTTACATTTTCTTCTACACTTCTGCTTCTGCTGTCATTTTGATCTGGGGGGGGGGGGCAGCAGAAGTGTGTTCAGGAGGGGAGGGGGGAGGAAGACGTGACCCGTGCGGGTGCTACTGCGCAGACTTGCCCCAGAGCAAAGCGAGGCAAAGCGAGCAGAGCGAGGCTGGGAAGAAGGGAGCCCGAGTGGAGAAGAAAAAGTGTTCAGCAAGAGTGGGAAGAAAGGGTATTGGAGGTTCCAATTTCCCACGGCACACCTGATGATCGCTCACGGCACACTGGTTGGGAAACACTGTTTTAAATTAACAAAATTCAGGGCATCCCATGCTGGGAGATGCAGGGAACTGTACAGGCATATCCCAGTTAATAAAGCCTCTGGCAAAGGGCACATCTACACTGGCCACTTAGACCGGAGTGAAACTGGCAGCCATTTGGTGTTCAGATTTTATTTATTTTTATTTACTGTATTTATCTCCCACCCTTCTCACCCCGAAGGGGACTCAGAGCGGCCTTACAAATAGGCAGCAATTTGATGCTGTAATCATACATATAATAACACAAACAGTAACATTAAAAACAAAACATTAATTCAAATAAATTAAAATCAATAATTAAAAATCATGCCATCCAAAATCATGATCCAAGGCTGCTCCATTTGTCATATCACTATTCCTTATTCTCTTATTGCACTAGGACTTGCTATACAAAAGCTTGCTCCCATAATCAAATGATTAGATGGGAAGTCCTGAAACCAGTTTGAGGCCTGTATGATGCTTATACACATCACAGAGGTTGGCCACCAACTGGTTTCTGAATCCACACTATCTATGGAGGAATCAGGGTATGTCACCCCATCGCTTTGGGCATGTGCGGATTACTGGAATGACCCATCCTTTAATCACTTTTGCCATGTGATGTGGTTTAAATGAAAACATGCTTATATACATTGAGGGCTCCGTTTTGGATTATCTCCCAACTTGGGGTATCTCATTTTAATGCCCTTAAAGTGTGCTGCAGCACACATTCACAGTGTACATCACATAAATACTGCTCTGTCAAAGCTGCCTTCAAATCAAATTAAGTGGTCAGTGTAGATGCACCCAAAATCTTTATATGCCTGCTCAGGCCTCTTTTCTTCATCTAAACACAACACAAACTAGTCTACCTGTCAGACTAAACAAAGAACGCTCAGGGTAAGGGAAGAACGATAAATATGTGATATCTATCTCTAGATACTGTAAATATCTGGCTGGAGACACCTAACAAAGTGACGTATTATGCTAAATAAAGATTATGAATATATAAAGCAATAATAATGGAGTGGTGTCCGTTCCTTGTATCTGACACACATAATATAAACCTAGTATTAGCCCCTCCCCATGTGTAGAAATGGAGATGCCACTGCAAATCCAATGCATGGGACTACAAAGTTGGTATTTTACCAGACCACTTGGTCAATAAAGGTCTAGGGCAAATAGTGTGGATATAACCCGGATTATAGCCCGCTCCTGTAGACAACTACGGAACCAGTGAATTAAGTCACAAAGTCCTGGCTGAACGGCTCCGAAAATAAGCCCAAGAACAAGAGTTTCCTGGGCAGGAGATCCGTCTGTGGAGAAAAAGTAATCCTCTTTTCTTCATCCTCTGTCTAGCTGAAAGTGTGTGTGTGTTTTTCTTTGTTAAAGCAGCATTTGCATCGAGAGAACAGTGAAGAAGGGTTGGAGAAACATCTTTTTAATGCCAGGTTGCAGCTGTTTAGCTGCACTAAACAATGAGGCAGATTTCTGCTCTAGCCAGTTCTGCTATAGCTGTGTGTGCCTGTCTATAACAGACCAGGTAAACAGCAGCTGCCATCTAGATCCGTTACTGAGTGTTGTATGAGCTGCAAACAAAGAGAAAATGATCTGCCTCCCAGCTAACCCCTGCATGTTTCTAAAAACCAGAAATCTATAAGTTTTGCTACGGAAGTAGAAATCATAAGAAGAATGAGTGAAGGAAAAGAGCACCTTTGGATATACAATAGATTCTTGCTTATCCGACCTTCACTTATCTGACATTTCGCCTTATCCGATGCTCTTATCTGACACCCCCTTTTCCTCCAGCATTTCCCCTTCAGTTAGAGGAGTGCTCCCCAACTCTGTCTCCATTCCCAATAATTGAAAAAGGCAAGAAAGGAGAAGGAGGAGGGAGGAAAGGGGGAAAAGAGCCAGGACCGGAAGTGGAAGCATCCTCTCTCCTTCCCTCTGTGATTTCCTTGTTCCTCTGCATATCCGGGCACTTCCTGTTGGTCGCTCTGCCCTGAGGTATTGCGTTGGCTAAATCCTTTGAGTCCCTGTTGTTAGTATTCTAGTGCCACGTCGGATGGGTAACAATAGAAGACTGCATATTATCTGACATTTTCGTTTAGCTGAAGTTCTGCCAGCCCTTTTATTTATTTAAAACATTTATATTCCACCTTTCTCACCCTGAAGGGGACTCAGGACAGAGCACAGCATATATATGGCAAACATTCAATGCTGGGACATGAATTCATGATATGCGTACATAAATATTAAAAACATCTGTCTCAATTTTAAAGTACACTGTTTAAAAACCATCTTGACCATCTGCATCTAATCTAATTGGCTTGGTAAGGTTTCCTATCACTGCATTATTGCACTGTTTTGAAAGCCTGGTCCTATAGCCAAGTTTTTACTATCCTTCTGAAGGACATCTCTCCATTGGCACCCCTTTATCATGGGGGAGAGGCTACCCTAATGAAGTTGTGAGCTATGCTGGCGGTGGTATAATAGCCACCGGTAGGGCCTCCCATGCCAGACAGGTCACAACTGAAGGGTCTGACAAAGAGCGTCAATGGGCAGAATGGGCTCTCTGACCTTTTGGCAACCATCCTAAGAGAAGGAAAACTCTAAATTCAAACCCGGGCAGATAGTGATTGTCTAACCCTGTAAGGTCAACCATCTAAGAGAAGGTAACTCTAATCAAACCTATGACCTGAGGACCTCGCTGCCACCGTCCAAGCTTGCTAGACCGCAGCAGACAAACTTTTGGTTTTCTCTGTATGCTGCGCTCCACCAGAAAAATCCATTGCACAGGATCGAAGGACACATCCAACTTCCGAATAGAAAGCATGGGGTGAGTCCTTCCTGAATCTTCGTTCGCAAAGAAAAGCCAAGAGAAGAACAGGAGGGAAGGGGCCGATCTGATCCCACCGGTTTATGTTGGATATTTGGAAGAAGCGTTCAATTTCCAGAAGCTGAAAACTGTTTTTATTTACTTATGCCCTATTTGTTTTCCAGATGTGAGTCTACTGTTAGTTGTTGAGCTGCTCTTCTTTTTTATGGTGTGGAACTCTATTCTGAGTCTTTTCATCTATTTTTTTCTTCTGGTATGAAATTTTCTGTGAAAGAAACGATGCCTAGGAACATACCAGAATTGGGTTATACATGTAGTTTAAAAAAGTTAGCTGATTTCAATAGGACTTTCTTATGAATTACAATTTGGGATAGTAGTGTAGCCTAACACCACAAATCCTAGGCGCATCTACTCCGACGTCAGACCTCCTATGTTTCATGGGACTTACTTCCAGGTATGTATAGAATTGCAGATTTAACTGGATTTGGCGTCTGAATAGTTTACACTGTGGCTTCCTATTTTGGGGTTAACAGCCCATATTATATGACAGCACTGAGGTCAAAGCAAAGAAAGATTTCTTGTCTTTAAACTGTCAGCAGTAGAGAAACACTCAGCACAGGGCCACTGAGCAATGACACACCTGGAAGAAGAACTGAACTCAGCTAATGATGTCAAACCCTTCCCAACTCACTTGAGCCTCATGCATCATTCCAGACATATCCATCAACACGATAGACAGGATCCTCTGCCCTAAACCCAGTGGGAGGTAGAGAAAAAAGTGGAAAGAGAAGTCTATTGATAAGTCACATTTCCCCAGCTTTAACACTTCTCTCCCTTTGAGAGGTCTTCTCTTTCCTCCGGAAAGCGGTTAAAAGCAAGATCCTACTTCTTTCTGGAGGGAAAAGAATGTGGGGAAAATATCTTTGGTGGTATCCATCTGGGAACCTATGTAATGAGGGCCCGTCAATCTTGCACAGCCAGAAGCTAAAAAGACATCATCATTGTGGCATTCCTTGTTTCCACACCTTTCAGTAAAGAGAGTCATGGCTTTCCCCAAACCAATGCTTCATAACAGAAAGCTTTGTCCATGGCTAATCAATGACACTTGTTTCATGGACAATCTCACAGACACACTGCTCATGTGCATTTTGTTTCATACTGGAAGAGGAGACCATGCAGAGTGAAAAATCAGATATGATTTGGTTTTGGGGTTTTTTTGACGCTCCATCCTTTGAAATCCCAAGTTCTCTCTATCTCAAATAAAGATAATTTGGTAAATTCTTTTTTTATTAATAATTTTTATTATTTTTCAATAAAGTGGCGTTACAACAAAAGTGGGGGGAAACATATAGGAGTATAGTAAAGTAGGAAAATATAGTGAGGTGAGACCAAAAACACCCTCCAAGAGAGAAAGAAAAAAAACACAGACAAAAAAAATAAAATAGTAACAAAAATACCTAAGATAGTAACTAAGAACACACGTTGACTTCCCACGATCCTTTGAGATTTGTAGTTTCTCATTGGAGGATGAAACTCTCACTTGTTATTTGATTGACCTTTCATAGCTGGTGTCCTTTCTATCTATCATTTCAGGTCTCGGTCATGTCCATTAATAATGTTATTTTTTCTTCTTTTAGAAAGTCCATAAAGCCAGTCCAAACTGTCTTTTTATTTGTTCCTCTTAGTCTCTGGGATAGATTTTCCAATTGAATCATGTCAAACATTTTGACAATCCATTCCTCTGTCTTTGGAATTTTTTCCTTTTCCCATACTTTGCCAAAGTTAATCTGGCTGCCATACACATTAAAAATACCATTTTGTCCTGATTTATGTCCAAGCTATTATCTGATATCCCTAATAAAAATATTTCTGGTATTAATAAGAATTTTCTTTTAAGTATTTTTTGTGTATATACAGTATATGTATTATTTTCCAATAATTTTTAACTTCCTTACACAACCACCATTGGTGGGAAAAGGTCCCTACGTCTTGGTAAATTTGGTAAATTCTTTAGAAGCAAACTTCTTCCCTATTTGCATCAGCTAAATGCAATGGGTACATCTGTTCCAAAATATACTGTTAATTAGACATTAAATATAAGCCTGCTTCTCAGAAAAAGCTGGCAATCCTAATTCAGCACTGATATGTTTGGATACAAAGGAAGTAATTTTTAAGGCAAGTACTCAAAATCTGGGCTTTAGGAACCTCCAAATTTCAGCTTCTCCTGCATTCACATTTAAACGGTATATCTACACCACAGAATTAATGCAGTTTGATACCATTAACCATCAAGGCTCAATGCTATGGAATTCGAGGAGTTGTAGTTTGGTGATGTGCCAGCACTTTTTGGCAGAGAAGGCTAAAGACATTAGGACTGAAAGAAGAACTTTCTGAAGGACCTCTTCTGAAGATCTCAGGGTTCAGCATTGCTGCTTCAAACCAGTCTTGGATTCGATCATGGTATTTATACCTCTTTGCACCATGTTCACACCCATATCTCAAAACCAAAGTATGGAGTGTTCCCCATCTTTTGCAGAGCAAAACCACATTAAGCATATTTGCCTTATGTAGGGGGTGAGATGGTCCTGTGAATCATGTAAAGGCCACAGACCAACTTCTCACCTGTCTTAGGATATGGGGCTCACACAGATGGACCCTCATATAGGAAGATAGTCTGGAGTTAATACCTTCCTTTTAATATTTTTAATATTTTAACGTGCCCAAACACAAATCAAGGAACATGAAAGGCACTGCAGACTACCTCAACCAGAAAAGTCAGCCATGGCAGTGCATTTGATAAACCAACCTGGATGCAGTGTATTATTTGAGAACACAGAAATGCTGGACCACTTGCATACCCCCTATGTCATACAAGACAGAAAAAACCATGAAATACACAAGCATGTGGATAATTTCAACAGAAAGGGGAAAACTATGAAAATGAACAAAATCAAGACAGTAAATAAAAAACAACACTTTGAAAACACGGTTCCAGACATGAAATAATCAGGGCCAGATAACACCTCCCAACAAAGGACTCCCCCAGGCAAGAATCAGCCAGGCCTTGAAACTGCAAGGCCATTAAATGCTAATCAAGGTGGTTAATTGCAACATTCATACTTGCCTCTAACAGAGAAGAGTTCTTTCTCCCACCCTGGACCTTCAATAGATATATAAACCTCTGTTGTCTAGTTTCCAATATACATCACAACCTTTGAGGATGCCTGCCATAGATGTGGGTGAACCATCAAGAGAGAATGCTTCTGGTACATGGTCATACAGCCTGGAAAACTCACAGCAGCCCAGGATAAAGAAAGAATAAAGAAAGAATAGTCATTTCTATTAAGATTTTTGTGCAGTTGTTTCTTGCTATTCATGCTTTCCTATTTACTCTGCAAAAAATGCATTTTTTCCCATGCAACATCCAGAAAAAGTAAAAACAAAATAAACCACTGCTCTGCTTCCTGTACAGAAAACAAATTTCTGGATAGAATAATTCCGTAGAACCATTTTGTGGAGTGTTGCTACATGGAGTTAACTCTGCAGAAATCTCACTCCTGCGTTATACTTCCCATTAGGGGTAGTTGATCCATAAAAAAAATGATTCTAAACTCGTGACTGGGGGGATTTCCATTGATGGGTCATTATAGAAATTATTCCAAAAAATTTTAAAATAAATTTCGTAATTGAAACGTAATTAATAACGAATTTTAGTTATTATCCGTTATGCCAGCTGGGAGGCTAGAATGTAGGTCTTGCTCTCCTCTCTTCCCTCCCAGGTCAAAAGCATTTCGGATTAAATTTAATCTGAGATGCCTCTCAGCTGAGAAGGCAGGAAGAGAAGAGTGGAGAGCAAGCACTCCCCTCTTCCCTCCCTCAGAAGCATCTCGAATTAAATTTAATCCGAGATACCTCTCCGATGGGATGGCAGGAAGGGAAGAGTGGAGAGCAAGCACTCCCTTCTCCCGAGCTCAGAAGCATCTCGGATTAAATTTAATCTGAGATACCTCTCAGATGGGATGGCAGGAAGGGAGAGTGGAGAGCAAGCACTCCCCTCTTCCCTCCCCCTGAGCTCAGAAGCATCGCGCATTATATTTAATACGCGATGCCTCTCAGCTGGGATGGCAGGAAGGGAAGAGTGGAGAGCAAGCACCCCCCTCTTCCCTCCCTCCCCCTCCCGAGCTCAGAAGCATCACGGGTGAAAAAGAAAGGGCGGAAATAACGACCTAATAACGTGTCCTTTACGGAAATGACGATCATGGCTTCGGTTTTGAAACGTCACTTGGGCTCTGAGGGTCAATATAGGGTCAAAATAATTTTAAATACAAAAAATAACGGAAATCAAAGTATTATGGCCGGAGATATCCACCCCTACTTCCCATATAGGGTCACTCAAGTATTTTAACCTCTTTTCTCTGCAACAAAATGAATATAAATGAATCTTTTTTTCTATCCCTAGAATGTATTAAGAAGTTAAGTACAGGCTGTGTCTTTTCTCTATTTTAGTAAGAATGCAATGTTAACTGGTCTAGATGGCCAAAGGTCAGCTGAGCCAAAACCAACCCAGCCTGAAGTGCGCTGAATTGAACCCAATTCCAGCTGAGTGGTGCTAGAAAGTATTTACACCCTGCACATGAGCCAAATTTTCTTCTGGCATCAGAGATGGGTTACTAGAGTATAGGACAGCTTTATCTGGTGTCGTCCTGCTCTTCCATGGTCTCATCTGCCTTTTGTTTGGCTCTTCTCCTGGCTGATCTCACTGTCAGCAGAATAGTTCTGTTGACACAGTGCTCTCTTGGCAAATCTTCATGATCAGCTGGCAGAAGAAGACAAGATTTCTGCCAACAGAATGCAGAAGAGGGTTGTGACTAAGCCTGACTCCCCATTTTAAGGTTAAGATTGCACTGTAACTTGGCAAATTTTAAACAGAAGTTGGATTGTTCTTATTTAGAGAGGCATTCGCCATGGGCGCTTCTACACTGACATCAGGGAGCATTTCATCACTCTAGTTCTATGATGCAAAAATCTGTAACTAGCAGATGTATGAGCCCCAACTGACGAGTCACTCATTCCCCAAACCAAGCAGTTATGGTACAAGGTTCCGGTAACAGGTCTGAGAGGAACGTTGGAGGTCTGCTACCAGCAAACTAATTGAGACAGAAATTATCGGCATTGGGAACTTGGACAAAAGTGGAAACAGATTCCTAATCTCCATCATATTTCAAATCAGCATTCACCCTCAGTTAAACAGATGTCCATATAGCTAAACTGCTTAGTATAAGGATACGACAGGATGTGCTGACACCACAAACTGGGGCTGCATCTACACTTTAGAATTAATGCTATTTGACATCACTTCAACCACCATGGCTCAATGCTATAGAATCATGGGGGTTGTAGTTTTAAAAGCTCTGTACCCTTCTCTGCCAAAGATTGCTTTGGCTCACCAAACTGCAACTCCTATGATTCCATAGCATGGAACCATGGAAGTTAAAGCAGTATCAAACTGCATTAATTACAGCCTGCACGAAAGAGTAGGGTTTGAATTCCTAGCACCGGGAATATGGCGCAGCTGGCTAAGTGTCAGCTGCATAAGATCTCTCTGACCAGTAGGTCGTGAGTTCAAGGCCTGCCCGGGTCGAGGTAGGTGCTCAACCTTTAAGTGTAGCCTGCTGTTGACCTTTGCAGCCCGAAAGACAGTTGTATCTGTCAAGTAGGAGATAAAGGGACCACATTAAGTGGGGAGGCAAATTTTGACTGAGTGCGTCAGCTCCCCCTGGTGGCCAGAGTTTGCCTCTGTTCGTCTATATGTGTGTATGTTGAAACGGCAGGGATTGTCTGCTAAGTATGTGTACCTGTGATCCGCTCTGAGTCCCCTTCGGGGTGAGAAGAGCGGAATATAAATAAAGATTATTATTATTATTATTATTATTATTAGTCTCTGCTGCCCCATTAATCCCTGAATTCCAGCCACTAGGTTAGTGATTCTCAACCTTCCTAGTGCCATGACCTCTTAATATAGTTCATCATGTTGTGGTGACTCGCAACCATAAAATTACTTCATAACTGTAATTTTACTACTGTTACAGTTACTACTGTTATGACGTGCAATGTAAATATCTGATATGCAGGATGTGTTTTCATTCACTGGACCAGATTTGGTAGGAATACTCAATACTTTAGCCATATAATGAGAAGACAGGAAAGCTTGGAGAAGACAATGATGCTGGGAAAAATGGAAGGAAAGAGAAAGAAGTGACTGGCTTGACTCTGAAGGATCTGGGGGTGGTGATGGCCGACAGGGAGCTCAGGCGTGGGCTGATCCACAAGGTCACGAATAGTCAGAATAAACAACACCAGATACACCCACATTTGAATACTGGTGGGGTTGGGGCAGTGGGATTGATTTTGTCATTTGGGAGTTGTAGTTGCTGGGATTTATAGTTCACCTACAATCAAAGAGCATTTTGAACTCCACCCACAATGGAATTGAACTAAACTTGGCACACAGAACTCCCATGACTAAGAAAAAAAATACTGAAAGGGTTTGGTGGGCATTGACCTTGAGTTTTGCAGTTGTAATTCACCTACATCCAGAGAGCACCGTGGACTCAAACAATGATGGATCTGGACCAAACTTGGCACAAATACTCAATATGCGAAAACGTGAACACTGGTAGAGTTTGGGGGAAACAGACCTTGACATTTGGGAGTTGAAGTTGCTGGGATCTATAGTTCACCTACAATCAAAGATCACTCTGCACCCAGCCCACAATGGATCTGCACAAAACTTGGCACACTACCTACATGGTCAACATTGAATACTGGTGAGGTTTGGGGGGGGGGGGCTGTTTTTGAATTCTGGAAATTGTAGTTCAGCAACAACAAAAAGAAAGGGAAGGACAGGCAGAGGGACCTTCAGACTTCTCTACCAAAAGGGTTCCTAAAACCATCAGAAATATGTGTTTTCTGATAAATTTGCTGGCCACTCTAAAAAACCCTCGCAATCCCCCAGGGGTCCCAACCCCCAGGTTAAGAAATACTGTACTAGATGCTTTTAAAATGAAAAAAAGAAAAAAAAGAAATACTGCACTAGATTATCTTGGGCATGCCAGTTTCTCAGCCTCAGGCCCCATCTACACTGCCATATAATCAAGTTTCTGATCCCAGATTATCTGCTTTGAACTGGATTATATGGCAGGGTAGACTATATAATCCTGTTCAAAGCAGATAATATGGTATCAGACACTGGATTACATGGTAGTGTAGATTCAGCCTCAGAGGAAGGCAATGGCAGTCCCCTGCTAAACTCTAGAAAACTCTGTGATATGTGTCTTTTAGTATCACCAAAAGTCAGAAATTACTTGAAGGAACACACCAACAGCACGGTAGCAGCAACAGCAACAGCAACAGCAACAACAGCAACAGTTAACCACCTTGGCGCACAATTGCTCATTTTACATGTATTCTATAGGCATGAGAAAAATGAAACGGAAATTAAAAGGATTCGTAAGAGATTCGTATGTAATGGGACTTTTGAGGTTTTACGTATCGCTGCCGCGATCCCGGAAGTAGACTTCCTTTACGGTCCTTGAGGCCAACAATTTGCGTTATGATCGTAAGAAATTCTTAAGTATTAATTAATTAATTATTGTACTACTCACTTCTCCCTGTCTTCTCCCCTCATTTCCTTCCGCCTTCATTCAGCTTCTTCTTTTTCCCGCATTTCTATGAGGAACTGGAAGTGACGCTGCTGCTAGGTAGGCTAGGCAATGCATTCTGGAAAGTGTAGTCCTCCAGGCTTTCCCCCCCTCCTTCTCTTCCCCGTTGCTCTGCTGCCATGCCCCATCGCACACATTCACACACACACACACACACACACACACGCTTCTCCTCCTCTCTCTCCCTGCGCTCTCTCAGATGCTTCTCTTCCCCGGTGCTCTGCCATGCCCCATCGCAGGGCCAGCTTCAGCCCTCCAGGTACGTGTTTTGGACTTCAAGTCCCACCATTCCTCACAGCCTCAGGCCTCTTCCTTTTCCTCTCAGCCTGGGCAAACTTGGGCCCTCGCTCCCTCAGGATCGGGGTGAGAGAGAGGCAGCGAAGAGCGAGGGGGGGCTCCTCCTCCTTTTCTTTTGCTGCTTCCAAGAATAGAATACCCCCTCCCTCCCTTCCTCCTTCCCTCCCTCCTTCCTATTTGGAGAGTCCCATCTAGAATTCAGTGTGGTTTATTCAAGTTTTGGCCTAACACTCCCAGAAATCCCAGCCAATTTACCAGCTGTTAGGATTTCTGGGAGTTGTAGGCCAAAACCATCTGAAATGCGCATGCTCTGGCATACAATTACTAACGAATTTCGTTAGTACTTAAGTTACATTTCCGAAATATTTGGGAAATTTTTTGTAAGTGTTTGATATACTAATAAAAAAAATCCCCCCCCCCCCCAATTTGATATTTAAAATCGCCATTTTAGGATTCTAAAACATGCCTAGTATTCTACAATGTGTGTTGTGGTATTTTCCAGTACAATATGTGCATTGTAATAATTATGTTTGTGAATACTGAGCTGAACCTCTAATACATATTTTCAGAGGTAAACAACTGTCCAGAACCGGTGTACCGTTAGCTTACTGCCAGATTCAAATTCTGTATCTTACTTTTACAGTTCCATTTTTTTCAAATTGGGCACGAGGGCAACTAATATAAATCACATGCCCATTTCTTCTCATTTACTCCATGCTCTTTTATGTGAACCATTCTCTGTATATTTAGCTTGGAATCGTTTGTGACAAAACAATCTTATGGCAGCTCCTGGCTTGGCCTGCTTTGTTTTGCTTTAGTCTGAAGTTATGATTGGGTGGGTACGTGTCCTTGATATTAATAATTGCTCTGAGTGCTGGTTTGCTATTTAACTTGAAACTATGGTGCTGTAAAATCATGGATAATAAGTCTCATTTTTACGCCAAGTTGGATTAAAGAAATATTTGCTACAATAAACATTAGGGCAGCTAAAACAAAAATTTCTTCAGAGCGTTGTTGTTATGTTGGCTCCAGATAGCAAAGAAACAGAGTAAGTAAGGTGATGCCTTTTTTGATGTGACTTTTTGCTGCTTTGCATGCATATGACTTTTTGAACATTTGTACCAACCAAACAAACCTGGCTCCGTAAAAAGTATTAAATTACCTAATTTATTTCTTTTGTATAAAAGAACAAAGAGCACAAGTTCACTTGTAAAGTGATGCATGCAAACCTCAAACACTTGCTTCGAGCAATGCTTATTGCCTCGATGCTACTGCAATTAAGATATATTCCACTCTGTTTTATGCGTCTGGAATTGCAAAAGGACCAAATCTCCATTTCACTTTGATTACTGTATGAAAAGACAAAAAGAGATCAAAGTATGGGGTAAAATAACGGAAAGAGAATTTGTTCTGGAGGGCTTTTTTCTTGCCATTTTGTTGATAACGTATTAGCATTTATGGGCACAAGACTTCACCGTACAAAAGAAAGAAAAAGAGATACAAAGAGTCAATTATTCTCTGCTGGATCATAAAAGGCCGTCAGCTCATCAGTGGCTTCCTATGATGTCACCGTCAATTCCAAAATGGAGCAGTTAAGCTTTGAGAGGCTGGAGATGAAATTACCAATTTAATATTGACCCAGAAATAGAGCTCAATAAGGCTAACAAAGTAGACTTAAATATATATTTCCCCAACCCTATAAAAATATATCAAAGGCTTGGTTTTCAAAGGCACTAGAATAGCAGGCCATTTGGAAAGAATATCCAGCGCTAGAGCCCTCAGTGGAAAAAACAGCCGGCAGCGCGGAGGAGCAGGTGAAGTCAAGGAACTCTATAGGACTGTAAAAACCACTCAGCATTCGAACCGGCTAAGACACTGGGACCACATTTGTCATTATACCGAGGCCATTTTGTCACTTAGTTATCCTGGAGGGGTCTTAAAGCAGGCATAAATTACATTTATAGTCACTTTAAGATGCCATGGTGGTCTCTTTCTTTAGCCACTCATTTCTCCCTGAGGACTCAGAAGGAGCAACAAGGCATTTAGAAAAAAGTCAATTATACCAGACTGTCTTGGTAAAATATTAAAAGATGAAAGATGAAAACCACACACGTGTTACCACGTGTCTTGGATCTTATTAAGCATAATACACAAATGTAGATGGGAGGGGGGGGGACTTACTGACTATGCGCCAAAACATAAAAATAAGAAGGTGGCCATTATTACATAACATATAGTAACAATTGTATGATCTTGATATGCAATGGAGAATCTAGTTCTATTATCCTAAACAAGGACTTTATTGCACGAACCCACTACTCCACTGCAGTCAAGTTATCCTTGATAGTGGATATTAGGGATGGATATCTCCGGTTTAAAATACTTTGAAATTGGTTTTGCTTCGTATTTAAAATTAATTTCAAAGTTTTTTGACCCTCGTGGCCCAACCCGGAAGTGTAATTTCTATACCGAACCCTGGCTCGCCATTTTTTTGTAAAGGTCACGTTATTAGGTGGTTTTTTTCCTCTCAGTTCTCAACTCGCGAGAGGAGACTGGAGGGCAGCAGCACCCGCCTTTCTCCTCTCGTGAGCTGAGAGCTGAGGTGGGCGCTTTATTCCAAAGCAGGGAAGGAAGTGGGGACGTGAGTCCCCTCTTCCTCCTCTCCATGGGAAAAAAGCGAGACAAGCCTGTCTCACGTTATTCCCATGGACAGGAGGAAGAGGGGAGGTGAACCCCCTCCTCCTTCCCTGGATAGGAATAACGTGATGCCTGTCAGCTGGGACGGGCAGGGAGGGAAGAAGGGAGAGCAAGACCTCCATTCTAGCCTCCCAGCTGACATAATGAATAAAAATGAAAATTCGTTATTAATAACGTTTCAATCATGAAATTTATTTTAAAAAATTTGTATTAATTTCTATAATGAACCAAAAAATGAATCCCCCCCTTAACCGAGTTTAGAATCAATTTTTTCATGGATCAACCACCCCTAGTGGATATAAATCAGATCGAGCATCTTTGATATTGCACCTCTCTTCATTGTAAAAAAAACAGCAGGTAGACTTCTAACAGGAGCTGACAACAGGTAACCCACCACTCCCTTGTTAAAACAGCTCCACTGGCTGCCTGTGTGTTTCCGGTTCCAATTCAAAGTGAAGGATATCACCTATAAGGCCCTAAACAATTTGAGTCCAGTCTAATTGCATGACTGTGTCTCTCCCTATGAACCTACCTGGGCCTTAAGGTCCACCAGCGAGACCCTTCTCACAGGCCCACTACCGTCACAGGCAAGGTTGGTGGAGATGAGGGAGAGGGCCTTCTTGGCTGTGCCCCCCCCCAGCTCTGGAACGCTCTTCCCAAAGAGATCAGATTGGCCCCCACCCTACTGACCTTCCGAAAACAACTAAAAACATGGATGTGGAAGCAGGCCTTCATCAATAGTTGACTATAATTTAAGTTATGGAGGTTTTAAAATAGGTTCCAGTACCAACTGTATTTTAATTGGTTATTAATTGGAGCTAGTTTTATTGCTTCTTATGTAGAATATAGTCCCCATATAGTCCCTTGAGATCACTGCAATCAGAAGATCAGAATCTCTTAGATGTTCCTGGCGTGAAGTCTTACCACCTGACAACAACCTGACGAAGGGCCTTCTCTATCATCACCCCAGTTTTGTGGATTGATCGCCCCCCTGAGACTCGGGCTTTGCAAAATTTGGTAACTTTTTGCAAAGCTTGTAAGACCTTGTTTAGACAAGCCTTCGAGTCTTAACGATATTTTAATGTGTATGGTTTTATTGTTGTGCTGAAATTCTGTAAACCATCCCGATCTCCTGGGAGTGGTGGTGTACAAATCGAATAAATAAATAAATAAATATATTTTATTCCAGCACAGCATTTTATACTTTGTGACATTTTGATATTTAATGTATTATTTTTTATGGCTGCTTTTATTTTTGTATTATGATTTGTTGTTCTATGTTGTTTTGGTTGTTATTATTACTATGTATATTGTATTTTTGTTGTAAGCCGGTCTGAATCTCTATTGGGAGAGGGGACGGGATATAAATAAAGTTTGTTTATTATTATTATTATTATTTTATTATTATTTTGCACAATTATGTCAATTTGTCAATCTGTAGTCCCACAACCATACTTCTACTTTTTAAAACACAACTGCACAATTCCAACATTTAAAAACATCAGAAAAGGAATATATAAATATAAAATAAAAGGACAACCGCCAGCTTTGAAATAGTGAAGGGGAAAATTCCACGCCCTGAGATCACTTAAGCGCCAGCATAGAAGTAGAAAGGACCCATCACACTGAGGCTCAAGAGCCTAGATTAACATAAGTGTCACAATTTCTTCAATGAGAGCAGGTTACATTGATAGCGGGCCTGGATGTTGTGTAACCAGGTCAGAAAAACACAAGCTTGATTCATATGAAATCCATGGGGTTGTGATAAATCAGTAGATGATTTGAAGGCACACACATACAAGATGCTATGATATAATTTATCGTTTAAAAATAGCATTATTGGTAATTCTATGTCCTCAGGGGAAACCAAATGGCTAAAGAATAAGACTTCTCACGACTCTGCCTTGCTTTGTGACATGGGCTTTTTGCCACACCATCATGATGCCCTGAAGTCTTGCCCTGCACTTTCCATTAATCTTGTTTTCTGGCCCAGATAGCATAGCTTCTTGCAGTTCTTCTCAAGGGGTTCTTCCAGAGGATTGCTAACTGCTGCCATCTATGGGCTGCTCTTTTTCATGTTGTTTTTAGGTAGTAGCTTCTTTATTTTTGATTTTTCTCCCCATTTTAGGGTCCACCAAGTTTTCCTATTGGTGGTAGAAATGCCGATGCTATTTCTAAAGTCATGAAATGGATAAAGAAAGGTAAAGAAAGAGCCAAATGTACTGTCCCTCAGCAAGTGTAGGTGAGTATTCAGGGTCATCAAAAATTCTATCACGTGCATTCCACAATGTTCTTGTAGTTTTATGGAACTCAGTGAAGAATAAAATGATAGTTTAAATAAAAAAATGAAATAGAGGATGAGAAACGCAAAGCCTCCAACATTTCACAGTTGAAAACCAGAAACATCAGAACTGGGCAAATTGGCAAAAGTTTTGTTGTTTAGTCATTCAGTCGCCTTCGACTCTTCGTCACCTCATGGACCAGCCCACACCAGAACTTCCTGTCAGCTGTCACCACCCCCAGCTTCTTCAAAGTCAAGCCAGTCACTTCAAGGATACTATTTATTCAGCTTGCCCCTTTTCTGTCCTTTCCCCCCAACATCATTGTCTTCTCTAAGCTTTCCTGTCTTGTCATTATGTGGCCAAATACTTCATCCTTGCCTCTAATATCCTTCCCTCCATTAAGCAGTCGGGCATTATTTCCTAGAGTATGGACTGGTTGGATCTTCTTGCGCAGTGATTTTCAACCAGTGTGCTGCGGAACACTAGTGTGCCGTGAGAAATTATCAGGTGTGCCGTGGGAAATTATTTTCGAATTTCATTCATATTTAAACTATAAGGTGCATCTGTCCCTTTAAGAAATGAAACCATAGCACTTTTGCGTCACCTAAGAAGTGATGCGAGAGTGCTATGGTCGCGGCATCTTTGATTCGCTCAGATGCGGCTAAGTAAACAAAGTTAGAGTTAGTGCTGTAGCTGCGCATCAAGTAACAGTGGCAATTTGGGATCACAGCAAGAAAAGTGAGTGACAGTGATGGAGAAGTTTTTGAGAAGGGAAAATGTAACTGCCAAACAGGGCCCTGGACAAAATTATGACACAGATGAAGGACCTAATATGAGTGGTGGACAAAAAAGAAAAGACGGTGAGCTCGAGGCAATACAGTGAAAGCTATCTTTCATTTGGATTCACTTGCACCGGGGATGCGACGGCACCGACTCCGCTGTGCTTGGTGTGTGGTGAGAAGCTGTCCAATAGCACTATGGTGCCAAGCAAGCTTAAACGCCATCTCCAATCTATTTTGTGTTCATCGAAACAGGGCCAGGTTTTACACTGAGTGTATAAATACATTTAAAAACATATTAACTATATGTATTACTGTGTTAGAGTGTCATTTTGTGTCATTTTGGTTGGTGGTGTGCCCCAGGATTTTGTAAATGTAAAAAATGTGCCGTGGCTCAAAAAAGGTTGAAAATCACTGTTCTTGCGGTCCAAGGCACTCTCAGAATTTTCCTCCAGCACCACAGTTCAAAAGCATCTATTGTCCTTCGCTCAGCCTTAGTTATAGTCCAGCTCTCGCATCCATAGGTTACTATGGGGAATACCAGTACTTTAACTATGCAGACCTTCATTGTCAGTGTAAGAGTTATTACTGGGGAATAATAGACAAGTTAGGACAGCGTGCAACAGTTTGTTTTGGCCTAAGTCTACTGGGAAGTCAAAAGCCATCTTGTGTGTGGCCCCTGGTTAAGTTAATTGAGTGCAAAATACGTTTTGTGCTTGGGTTATTTGCAGCAAAATAAGCCGAGGAGGTGGGGAGTTGTTACTGTTTTCTTAAAAAATGTATTACTACCTTCTACCTGGGAGAGTCTGACTGTAACCTTTTAAGGCTCTAATGGGGAATAACAGCTTTATCCATTCCACCCACAAACCTTTGTTTCAATGTAACCAAAGTGGTACAGAACATGATCCTCATAGGGGCGATAACCTTAATTCTCAGGTAATAGAAGACTCCCAAAACCAACCTCTAGTATACCGATTCCCTCCAACCCCCTTCCCATTTCACAATGATTGTTTCACTAAAGGTGGATAATTTCTTTTAAAAGGACATTAAAGCCTTTTACAAGACTTGGGGTAATTTATGAAGAATATATTGCTGAATGGAAACCTGATGTACTCAGTTGACTTTGAGAAGAACAAATGCATCAGTTGTGATCCAACTGCATTTGACCAAATCATTTAAGCTTCAATAGATTGGAGGGAAACCTAAGCCCTTTTTTCTACTGTTTGTATTCCACTAGGGGCCAATGCATTCGTTTTAAAGCTGGTGGGGAACACTGCTTCTGTATGCCTTGGCCAGTTGCGGATGTTGAGTGTGTGCAAGTAAAACTGACTGTTTTCAATAAAATTTCATTGCACCTCTATGGTGAGGAATTATGGCGTCCTCCCAGTTTTCACAGGTTGCTACACGGCAGAGGAGAAACTTTACACATGCTGGTTATGGTCATAAATCTAGCATTAAAGCAAAGAACATATAGGACCACATATTGCAAAGGAGTTTAATTAAATCACAGTCTGAATTTCAATAATTCATTGACTAGAGATAAAATGATCTACGTGCTTTCTCACCTTCTCTCGTATTACTTTTCTGTGCAGGGATTCAACAGTTTAAATTATTGCAACGTGTGAAATCATTACTAGGACTCTGGACCTGATCACACACACTGCAGAAAATGCCTTTTATGTCGTTTCTAAGAAAGGCTAGATTAGGGTTGGAGATATACTGGATGCATACCCATCAAACTCAGTTCTCTCCTTTTTGTATGAATTAAAATAATGTGCCTTTGACTTAACATACTGACATCTGACATTGCTCTATGTCACAGCTTCTGAACTGGGGCTACAAATGGAGTCACTCTCTGCTCCTCCTTTCCTGCATGCACATATAATAATAATAATACACTTTATTTATATTCCGCTCTACTCACCCCAAAGGGGACTCAGAGTGGATTACATCACACATACGGCAGACAGTCCCTGCCGGTTCCACATACAATTACATACAACATATAACATATAACAAGTACAATTTTAGAAGGATTTTTCTTAGGCTGTGTTACAGGGTGCGTCACAGGGTGTGATTGCGTCTTTACCTCACAAGGGGGTGCTGTTGCTTCATCCTCATGACAAAGAGCTAGGGGTGTTTATCTCCGGTTATAAATTATTTGATATCGGTTTTTTTGTTTTTATTTTTTAATTTCATAGTTTTTTGACCCAAGATGCCCAACCAGGAAGTGGAATATCTTCACCGAACCTGGGGGCTGGGATTTTCTTTATTTGTTGTATTAGTTCGTATTGTGCCCCCTCAGTTCCTTTCTCCACTTGCCAGAAGAGAGCTTCTTACAAAAGGAATATAAATCTCCCCAAAAAGGGCTTCTGAGGCTCACTTACACAGACGCAGCAGGCTCCTGCAGCCAGAAAACAGTCGCAGACCCGAGCAATGGATGCCAGATAGAATGGATCCGTGATCGGATCCATTCTATCTGGCATCGGTTGCTCGCGTCTGCTGCTTCTGTTTGGGGCAAGCTTTCGCGCGCTTTCCCGCCTTTCTCCGAGCAGCCAGAGTGCAGGGCTGTGATGTGTGTGTGTGTAAGTAAGGAAGCCTCAGAAGCAATTTCTGAGGAGATTTATATTCCTTTTATAAGAAGCTGTGTGGTATCTGTGCATTTCATTTGCATTGCTTGATTATTTCTTGATATACCTTGCTCCTATCATGTTAGTGGGCTGAGTGAGTGCATGGAAGGAAAGGAGGAGTGGATGGCAAGCCAGCTGGCACAAAGAAAAATAACAAATATTTTTATTAATAACGTTTTAATCACGAAATTTATTTTAAAAATTTGTAAGTATTTCAATTACTAATAAAAAAATCCCCACCCCCCATTTGTAGTTTAGAATCTTTTTTTTATCAAACACCCCTACGGAGAGCCTCTGTTTTTCCGCATTCTACCTTCCGACAGCCGATCTTACTTTATTTAGGCGTTGTAAGTCCTTCTGAAAAAATCCTTCCCAACTTGGCGGTTCCCAGTTTTATCTAATCACAGCTGGGCTGTTTTTGAACTGTCGGGTGAACAGTGGACAGGGCTCACAGCTGGGTGTCCAAACCAGCCCAGGATTCGAACAAGTAACCTTCAGATGGCCAGCACAGCTGCTGTTACCGCTGTGCTATCTCTCCGGCCCTGCTATCTCTCCCTGCCTTTCCTTCTGTCTCCCATGCATACCTCTGTCACTGTCTTCCCTTAAAAATGTCTTGGGTAAAAAGGAGCCGTGAGTCAAAAAAGCTTAAGAAGCCCATCCCAATATCACTGTCTTCCTTTAAAAAGATTTTTTTTGACAAATCTTGTGCAACTATGCATGATTGGACCTCCATCCCAACAGAAAAATATAAAAACAACTTTTTCTTCCTATATAGTTGTGGAGTTGTGAAATTTTGATTTTGTTTAAAAAGGAAACTATAATGGGAAAGTGGAAAATATGAATGGCTTTACTTGGGGTCCTTCTCTGACTGCTACTGGAAGTGTATTGTCATCCAATTCAACAAAGGAGAATCAAGCAGTAGGAAAAGACCACCATCAAACATATCACTGGTGCAATGAGCTGCAGATGACCTGCAGAAGGTGTACGATTACACGTCAAGAGCTGTGCCTCTGACACACTCAGAGAAATAAAGGACAAAAATAGTCGGTATTTTCACATCTCACATAAGATGCTTGTGGCAGATCCTCTGCCTACAGATGCCTATGGGTTACCTACAAAATGGACCATACATTGTGAGATAGGACCCGTAAGCACCAGGATGCAAAGGGTATCAGAGATGGCATATATGACTGTGTGATATGGTCCTTAATATATAAAGTGCATTTCATATATAATGTGCATTTAATTTTAATTTTTAATTTAAGTGTATTCTAACTGTTTGATGTCCAAAGGCATTGAATAGTTGCCATATGTAAAGCCGCCTTGAGTATCCATTGTGAGAGAGAAAGGCAGGATACAAATAGAGAAAATAAAATAAAGTGGTCTTTTACGAACACCCCTTTTAAGAACATCCCTCTTTCAAATAGATCTGTCTGGGCTAAAATATAAAACTGCTGTTGAAACTTTTGCAATTCTTCATTTAACTTCTATTCCTTTTACAAAGGAAGCAAGTCAATTTTTCAGCTCAGTTCATATAGAAGGAAATGGAAAGAGCACTTACCTTCTTGCTTTTGTAGTGCCTTCCATTAGAAAGTAAAAGCATGCATTGATCCAAACACACTTTCAAAGAGACTTCTCTCCCACTTACTGCAATTATTCTGTTCCACATTAGCAACATTCAAAGATTCCAGACTAAAAGGCCTCCGCATATTTTTTTTTTGGGAGGGGGGGATTATCTTTTGTCACCCTGCCTTGTCCGCCAAGCATTTTACTCATCTCAAAGCAATCAGATCTAACTTACTCATAAAATAAACTTCTAAGTATGATAAAAGCTTCCCCCCTATGTTAGTGTGTGAAGGACTGTGGCCTTAATAAGCTGGAAAGGGGTGGGTGGGTTGCTCCTAAACACACTGGTAAGTAAACAAACAGAGCTAAAGCATTCAATCACATAGATAAAGCATAGATACCATATGTATTGTGTACCATACACATTAACACTTAGCTCTAATCAATGTACAAGCAATTGCTAAAGATAGCAAGCATGATATAATATACAGCCGCAAATAGCTGGAAATACAATAACAAGCCGCAAGCAGCTGTGTTGGGGAGTAATTCTCCACTCGCGTACTCACGCGTAGAAGTCCCTTACAGTGAAGCAAAACAGAACGGACGAAAACAAAGTTCAAAGGATGTAAAACTGCCATAAGCTGGAAAACACAACCTTATATTCATCTGTTCAGAAGTAAGCCAAACACATTGATTGGAACTGCTGCTGCTGCTATGTTTGCGCCTTCAAGTTGTTTCTGACTTATGCTAAGCCCAAGGTGATGCCTACCATGAATTTGTTATTGGTTTTTTTTTTGTGTGATTCCCCCCCTGTGATTTCCTCTATGGCTAGGAGTATGTGACTTGCCCAAAGTAATTGAGTCCCCCTTGAGCTCAAGAAAGGTGGAATATAAATATAATAAATAAATAAGTAATAAATAATGCAGCAGGTTTCCATGGCCAAGTGGGGCTTGAACCTTGGCATCTAGAGTCTTAGGACACTTTTTAAAGGTAAGGTAACAATGTATGATGGAGCCCATTTCATGAGGCAGAGGGACTTCCTCTCTGCATCTCATCAGAAAACAAAAGAAGAGGGGAGAAGATGGGCAGAAATCATCTTTTGATGTCATGAATCACTATAGAACTGGAGAAAACAGAGGAAAACACGTAGCATGGGATATGTCAAATTTCCCCATGTTGAAGATGACATCGAGAGAAACAATGACAAACTCTTCTTTTACGCTTCGGCCGCGGTGAGACTGGTCATTGCAAGAAATTGGAAAGGCAGCAAATCGCCAAATATAGAGGATTGGCTGCTGAAATTAAGAGAATTAATGAACATTGATATATTAAAAGACTTTGTCAATGATCAAGGTGAAAGAGTAAAAACGGACTGGAAACAGGTATTGCTGTACTTAAAGGAAGTAAAATTTAAGTAGAAACAATGAAAATGCCCAAGGGAATCCTAAACGGGAAGAAGTACCGAATGGCGAGAAACGATGGACAAGAGGGAAGATTCGATTGAACAAGTAATCAGTATATTCGGCTGACTGGACTGGAAGACAGTTACTATGGTTTTCTTGACTTCTATCACTTTACTATATTCAGACTATCTCCTCTTTTTAAATATTTCTTCTTCAATACCCCTGCCCCTCTTTGTTTTCTCTTTTTCTCTTTCTCTATTTTCAATTTTTTTCCTTCTCTTTCTTTCTCTTTTCTCTCTCTCTCTTCCCTTTCTCCCCCCTACCACCCTTGCTATTCACCTCTTTCCCCCCTTCTTTCCCCCCTCCTACTCTGCACTTTCTGCTTCAGTCTATTTTTCTTTTTGACACTTTGAATTTTTATATATGTTAAAACAATTCAATAAAAATTATTTTTTAAAAAATTCCCCATGTTGAATCACTTCAGTGATGTGGAGTAAGGGCTGTTCCTATGGGCCAGGGGTCCTCAAACTCTTTAAACAGAGGGCCAGGTCACAGACCCTTAAACTGTTGGAGGGTCCGATTATAATTTGAAAGAAGCATGAATGAATTCCTATGCACACTGCACATATCTTATTTGTAGTGCAAAAAACACTTAAAAACAATATAATAATTAAAATGAAGAACAATTTTAACAAATATAAACTTATTAGTATTTCAATGGGAAGTGTGGGCCTGCTTTTGGCTGATGAGATAGGATTGTTTTTGTTGTGTGCTTTCATGTTGTTTCAGACTTAGATTGACCCTGAGCGAGAGCCGTATCCAGCCTCCAGGCCTTAGTTTGAGGACCCTTGCTATGGGCGGTCCCCTACCAAGCACTGACATTTATCTCCCAAAATCCTGCTTCATACCTGCCTAGCATGGTAATTTTTAAATTTTAATTTAATAATTAAAAATTTGAAATTTCAAAATATCACCACTTTGTTTTCCTTTCATTTCTCCTACATAGTAATCTTGGCTTTCAAAATTGCACTATGGCTAACTTGCAAGATTGAGGGGGAGGAGAAGAGCTCAGAGAAGGTGGAGCGGGGGGGGGGGGCATGCAGATCAATCCCCAAACTCATGTCTCTCTTCCCAGATCAATGCCTCCTCTCTCCTCGGGAGTTGCATGATTGGAAGGGAAAGTCTCATCTCCCCAAAGTTTTTTCTCTTATGTTTTTTTTTATTTGAGTGGGCAGGAACTGTACTCGCTAGTGTAACAAATCAGAAATTGGATGATTTAGGGAGAAAACGTAATAAGGAACAACGTGTGATGGGATCTGAAAAATGATACGATTTGCTTTCTAATGCAACAGGACATAACACCATGCATATATGACTCCCCCCCCCCCCCCACACACACACCAAAAATTCAATCAAGTTTTTAAAAGTTTGATGATAAATGGAGGACTTTACATGTAATAATGAAACTAGGGTGGATCAGTGCTTAAAATACTACTTTACACTGGCTATTTTGGGGGTTCTCTTAGATTCAGCACTGACGCTTGATGCTCAGGTGTCGACGGTGGCTGGGAGAGCCTTTGCACAGTTAAAACCCGTGCACCAACTGCGACCATGCCTTGTGAAGTCTGACTTGACCAAGGTGGTCCATGCCTTGGTTACCTCTAGATTGGATTACTGCAATGCGCTCTACGTGGTGCTTCCCTTGAAGACGACCCAGAAACGTCAACTTGTCGAACGCTCAGCTGCCAGATTAATAACTGGGGCAGGTTACAGGGAGCGGTCGACCCCCCTGTTTAAAGAGCTCCATTGGCTGCCATTTATTTTCCGAGCCCAATTCAAGGTGCAGGTGTTTACCTATAAAGCCCTAAACGGTTGGGGACCCACCTACCTTTGTGACCGGCTCTCCTCCCATGAACCAGCCCGAGCCCTTCGCTCCTATGGGGAGGCCCTCCTTTCACCCCTGCCAGTCTCACAGACCCGGCTTGTGAGCACTAGGGGAAAAGCCTTCTCCTCTGTGGCCCCCCGACTTTGGAATTCCCTCCCGGGAGAGATTAGGAATGCCCCCTCACTGGAATCCTTTAAAAAAACAACTGAAAACCTGGTTTTCCACTGGGCCTTTGGAGATTAAACTCCAAAAATGCCCCTGTTTCTTTGGACCTCTTCCCCCTATGTAATCCTTTATGTTTTGACACTACTTCAGTTATCTCCCCTGAGTTTTTAAACATTTTATATGTACATGTGGCTCGCCCTGTCGTTTCTGTTTTAGATTCACCTATGTTGTTGTGTTTTCAAATATGTATTTATTTTATTGTGTTTATTGCTTTTATTGTGTTTATTGTTTTCTGATGTTTTTGATATTTTTTGTGATTTGTTGTTCGGGCACGGCCCCATGTAAGCCGCTCCGAGTCCCCTTTGGGGAGATGGATGCAGGTTATAAATAAAGTATTATTATTATTATTTTCAGTGTGCTGTACTGCAAGAAAAATATATTAAAGAATGCAATCTTAATTTATTTCTGCTTAAATGTAACAATGTCAGAGGAAACGATCAGGTACTGTAAGAAAAGAAAGCACCAACAGAGAAACCAATCCATCAGTAGGAACAGTATTGGTGCCTGGTTAGCAGATTTTTGGGGAATGGGATGGAGGAGGTACAGAATCTTTGCACTGGAGATTCTTGGGCCAATATCTCTGGAAAGCTTTATTTTTCTGATTTTGCTGTAGTTCCCAACTATACACATACATAAGATTTAAGAAGCGGGAACACTCACTAGTAATGCTGTAGACAGTAAACTGTTAAACAAGGAAAGGTGCAAACATGTGTTACTGAACTTTTAGACTCACTATTTGCCATAATTCTAAAGAGCAGACAAACGGAACATTGTATAGCCTAGAAGCAACAAAGGAAGGCAGGTTTCATTTTCTTGGGAACAGGGTCAAATTAATCTCTGGCGTGGCCCTGCTCAAGGAACGGTAAGGTTCTGCGTTATGTATATGTGTACATAGAATGCATGTAAGTGCCTATGTAAAGGGAGAACAACAATTCCCACTGGGAAAGAGCTGGCCAAGAACCTGGAGGAGAGAGCCAACAACAGCAAACAACTGCTGGCGGAAAGGAGCCAGCAGCACTGCAAGCCCCTCTGGGGTACTACAGAGGAATTAAAAGGGAAATAAGACAGAGGGAGATAAAGGAGAGGCTAGTGATGAAAAGACAGTAAAGGAAGAATAGTGACCAAAAAGGAAATCCTATAGAAAATGTCCCAAAGGAGATGGAACTTTTCTTTCCCCCAGATGTCCAACAGAAGTGGTTCCCAAACACCAGAGCTACAGTTCCCCAGAATTTCTAGCTGCTGGGGAAGCTGGCTGGGGCTTCTGGGAGTTAATGTCCAAATCATTTGGAGGATTCAAGTTTAGGAAAAAGTGTTCGGCAGGAGAGGGAAGAAAGGGTATTGCAAGTTCCAATTTCCCACGGCACACCTGATGATCGCTCACGGCACACTAGTGTGCCACGGCACACTGGTTGGGAAACACTGCTGTAAACAAATGCTAGCAGATATGAAGTACCTATTGTACTAACAGAAATGAGTTGAGGAACCAATCTAGCCCATACTAATTGTCATGTTTAACTGTTTTTGGGACTGGTCTCTCTCTCTCTTTCTTCATTTGAGTGGCAAGGTTTTTGTTTCATGTCAGAAGCAACTTGAGAAACTGCAGGTTGCTTCATGTGTGAGAGAATTCACCATCTGCAAGGATGTTGCTCAGGGGATGCCTGGTTGTTTTACCATCCTGTGGGAGGCTTCTCTCATGTCCAAACATGAGAAGCTGGAGCTGACAGATGAGAGCTCATCCCACTTCCTGAATTCAAACTGCTGACCTTTCAGTCAGCAGTCATGCCAGCACAAGGGTTTAACCCATTGTGCCACCGGGTAGTTTTCCCCAGTTTTAAAAAGAAGAAAATTGAAGACATTCAGAAAGTCTTCTGTGAGCAGACAAATTTTTCATACAACAAATATACAGTTTTGACTCTTTTTTTAAATGGAAAATTCAAAGGATTAAATCTTACTGTTAGTCCCAGCTAAGATGGACCCATTGAAGCAGGCCCGTAGCCAGGATTTTTATTGGGGGAGGGGCTGAGTTTGAGTAAGAGAGGGTCTACCCTAGCTAACCTTTTGTATCATTCCAATACCCCATGCATATGGGATATATTGAGTATGGTGATCAGATAATGATATGAATAAACATAACAGTTTAAACAATGTACAAGTAAGGCCTTCTCATGGACCACTCTGAGAATTTCGGGGGGGGGAGCCCCTCAGCCCCCCCCCCGGTTACATGCCTGCATTGAAGTGATGGGATTTAAATGAGCATTCATTCCCTGTTCCAAGTCATTGATTGTTGCACCTCAGATCGTGGCAGTACCCCCCTAGATCACACACACAAGCAGTCTCGGTATAAGTACTTTTATTTAGAATAAAGAATAGTCCAAAGATTGAAAGAAGAAAAGCAAATAAAGCAAATCCAACAATAATCCAATAGAGTCCTCAAACTGGATTAAATCCCATAGAAAGCAAACATCCGTAAGCAAGACAAACCGCTCCTGCGGTCAACGTGAACTTAGAGTCAGCAAGGCCAAACCACTCCTGCGGTCAACGTGAAACTTAGAGTCTTGAGCATGAGTCCATTCAAGCTAAATGTAGCTTCAGGTCTGGTAAAAACCCTCCCAAACCGGTCTAATAAAAAAATCTATTTTCTATGTGACCAACGCACCCCCTTTCTCAAACTCCAATCTCTCCGGGAGGATCTGATACTAGCCCTCCTGTCGAATTCCTCCTCATTAGCAGCCCCAGGTGCAACGCTATCATGCTGGGAAATTCGGTCCTCCCTATCCTTGGAATGTTCACCTGGCAAGGGAGTGAAGAAGTTCTCATGAGAATCAAGGTCGCTGGGCCTCTCACTGTCTAACTCAGAACTAACTTCCATGGAGTCATCATTATCGCTATCCTCAGGCCCATACCCATGCAACCATCCATCATCCCAGGCTAAATCTTCATCTGCAGTCTCGTATCCATCTGGCCACCCATCATCCCCGTTCTGACCTTGGGCAACTGGAACCCTTGGTGTCTGTCTATGGCCACTGGGCTGGAACACCACATTGATTCACTGTGACTTAACCTCTTTTGGAAACTTCGGGATAGCAAACATTTCTTTTCTAGAGCACCTTCTTTTCCTTTCCATTAGGACATTTTCAGATGTGCCCTACTGATACGAAGGCCACCCTTTAACATTGGCAACTGCAAAATAGAAACCTCTTTGCATGATGAAATTTGGAGAAAGAGAGAGAAACAAACCCTGAACTAAAGCCCTTTCTCCCAGATTTCAAAACTTAAGTGGAAAAATAGCAATAACATGCCTGTCTGTCTATCTGTCCATCTATCTATCTCAAGACACTTTTTGGGCTCAAATAAGAGACAGATGTTGTGAATGAAAAGAAAGAAAGAAAGAAAGAAAGAAAGGAAAGAAAAGGAAAGAAGAAAGGAAGGAGGGAAGAAGGAAGTATAAATAGTTTTAGCACAGCAGTATTTTAATTGGATTTCCCTCCATAAAACTGAATATTTTTGTTTTGATTTATGTTTAATATATCATCTGTTGGAAGAGAACTTAGGGGAATTCTTAGCTTATCTGGGATAAAATATGAAGGGAGCCGGCAAGGCTTTTCTATGGCCTCTCAAGAGTCAGGCCTGTGTACATTTTATCTGGACTGGAATGGTGGGACCACTTTAGAAGACAAGGTCAGGAAGCAAAATTTATGTAGTCAGCTTGTAAACACGCCCCAGCTCTCCTTCCCTTTCCCCTTACAATGCTCAAGCATCCAGTCAAGATGATGAAACACTCTGGAAATGGCATGTGGCTGGCCCACATTCTGAGCTGAAGTCCCTGATAACAGCTGGACATATTAGTCATGTCCAAAATCGGTTTGATGGCAACCATCGGTCACTTAAATTATCTGGGGTATCAGACAGCTGTCATTTTCTTCCCAGTGCTGTGCAATGGAAATGTCAGGTATTCCCATTGGAATAATACTTGTATTATTAAAATGCCTTGCTTATCACAAGTGTTAGGCTGGCTGCAGGGACTCTAATTAGTCTATCACTCCGACAGACGAATAACCAGACTTGGTGCCATGTGCCAACTTTCTAGCTCTTTAGCAGCACTTATCTGTTCCCTGCCATTGCCTTCCCCCCAGTAACTAACTAAGCAATCCCCCTGGAATACAATTTCATATTCAGCATACCAGCTCATATACCAATAAGGCCACATCAGCTGACACTACAGAACACATTTGTGGCAAGATTAATGAAAAAATGCACCCCCACAAGAAGTCAAAATGAACTTCCCTCAAAGAATCAAAACACATCCAAAAGTTTTTAAAAGTTTGATGATGAATGGAGGACTACATGTAATAATGAAACTAGGGGGTGCATCTACATCAGGGGTGCCCACACTTTTTCAGCATGCGAGCTACTTATAAAACAACCAAGTCACAAAGATCTACCTACACAGAAATGTAAAATATATAACTATTTTCTAGTTTATTAAGGATTCTTTGTATGTACAATGTATGTTGATATACCTTGCATAACTGAATAAGCCAATATTGCACAACACACATAATACATAATTACTTACATTTTTTGCAATTAACTGAGTTTACTTTGATGACTTGCACTGAATTGCTGATCAATGTGGCCAATGGTACATTCAAACCTGCACCCAACATACAATACTTTCTTCTCCCACCCTGGACATTACTCCACAGATATATAAACATGCAGAAAGAAGCCAGACCTTTCAACTGCAAGGCCACTCAATGTGGAAAAATGTGGCCAATGGTACATTCAAACCTGCACCCAACATATAATAGTTTCTTCTCCAACCCTGACATAATTTCAGAGATATAAACTGGCAGAATGGAAGCAAACAGACCTTGAAGCTGCAAAGCCATTAAATGCTGATCAATGTGGCCAAGCAGATGAATTCCTCGCAGTCGCAAATGGTTTGGCAGAAAATGGCTGCCAAAGCCTCCTTCTGGTTGTCCTCCCTCGTGGCTTGTCTTCGCATGTGCTCCAAAAGCACATGCGCGGGCCGGGCACCCACCTCCTTCTTTGCTCTGCTGCCCTCCTTCTCTCTCCCTCCTCAGGCCACGCTGCAATGGCACTGAGGGGGAGTCGCCTCAGGGGGCGGTATGATGAGAAGGGGAAGATGCACGGCGCAGAAGGAAGGTGTGCGCTGCACGAAAGGAGGACCACGCGGCACGGAAGGTGCTGCGATCGACTTAATTTGGCACTGTGATCAACTTGTCAATCGTGATCGACTTCCTGGGCGGCCCTGATCTACATGATAGAATTAATGCAGTTTGACACCACTTTAACTGTCATGGCTCAATGTTATGGAATCATGGCAATTGTAGATTCAGAAGGCATGTATCCTTTTCTGGAAAAGAATGCTGGGACCTTACCAAACTACAATTCCAGGATTTTACAACATTGAAGCCATGACAATTAAAGTGGTGCCAAACTACATGAATTTTATAGTGTAAAGCTAGCCTAGGTCAAGAACAAGAACACTATTAATTCTGTATAAATTAAGAAGACCTAAGTTAAGGAAATATAAAGGATTGTTCTATGTTCAGAATGGGTAACCTGTTCATTTTTTTTCTGAATTTCGTGTCTTTATTGTTCAAAACAACAATTCTGTGTAAAACATTTCTTTACACAGAATACATCCCAATTTCCCAATGACTTTTGAAAACTACACTATTTTAGATGGCATTTGTTCAGTGGAAAGAAAAATACTTGTTAAATTTACTTTTTGCTTCCTTCTAGGAAAAAAAACCAGTGAAGAATTTCATCCTTATTATACGTATATCACATGATAGAGATTCTGTGACAAGGACTCATTACAGTACATGAGAGGGATATGTCTTCTTTCATTTTGAGACTGCTGATATTAAAGAGTGGGAGTCATTTGCTTTCACTGTGACTGATTTATAAAAAGGACCTTGGGAACAGATGCTAGCTTTCAATAAGGCAGAGACGAAGAGGAGGAGAGCACTGGGATATCTCTATGAGCTGTATATCTACCAAACAGCCTGATTTTCTCAGGAAGAAATATTCTTGCTCTAAGTGTCCCATCCCGATTTCAGTGATTCTGCACATTTATTAATGAGCATCATTGGGCTTCTCAACTCATGCATCACAGGACAGAGCAGGAGACTTTACAAGGATTCAGAATTCTTAGAACAAAAGAGATTAAATATAAAAATACAGAAAAAATGTAAATGATATATTTTAACAAGACAATGGAAGCGACAGTGGTGCAAAGGTTAAACCCTTGTGCTGGCAGGACTGCTGACTGAAAGGTCGGTGGTTAGAATCCAGGGAGTGGGGTGAGCTTCCCATCTGTCAGCTCCTGCTTCTCATGAAGGGACATGAGAGAAGCCTCCCACAGGATAGTAAAACATCTGGGCATCCCCTGGGCCAGTGTTTCCCAACCAGTATGCCGTGGCACACTAGTGTGCCGTGAGCGATCATCAGGTGTGCTGTGGGGAATTGGCACTCTTCCCCCTCCTAGCAACCCCCTCACAGGTTTCCAAGAAACAAATTGAGCCTCTCCGCTTGGAAATGTTTTGTTAAAAACTATTTTACTGGATTTTTCGAGAGTTGCTTCCCCCAGGAACTGTTTATAACAGCTTCATGATATCCATAGTTAACTGGAAGCAAGTTTCACTCAGGGTGAAATTTCACAAAGGTCTGGAGAACAAGCTCTATGAGGAGCGGCTTGAAGAGCTGGGCATGTTTAGCCTGAAGAAGAGAAGGCTGAGAGAAGACATGATAGTCATGTATAAATATGTGAGAGGAAGTCATATATATGTTGTGTTCATCGAAACAGGCCCAGGTTCCACACTGAGTGTATAAATACATTTAAAAACATATTAACTATATGTATTACTGTTTTAGAGTGCCATTTTGTGTCATTTTGGTTGGTGGTGTGCCCCAGGATTTTGTAAATGTAAAAAATGTGCCGCGGCTCAAAAAAGGTTGAAAAACACTGCCCTGGGCAATGTCCTTGCAGACAGCCAATTCTTTCACACCAGTTTCTCAAGTCGCTCCCGACACACACACACACACAATCCAATCTGGTTTTCTCTAGGGGCTCCACAAATAATTGTGAGGGGATCTGCATCATGTGGCGCAGTGCTGCTTCCCTCCTTTTCCTCTTTCCTTCTCCCCTCTTCCTTGCTTCCTCCTGCTCCCTGGGGCCAATGTGGTGGTGGCACTAGGCTGCAGTCTTGTTTTCTATAAGACAAATGTCCTTGGGGCTCCACAAATGATTGTGAGGGGCTCTGAGTCAGGTGGCACCATGCTACTTCCCTCCTATTCCTCTTTCGTTCTCGTTCTCCACCTCTCCCATTTTCCCATCTCCGTGATGCAGGCTGCCAGACATGCAGCCCACCCAATGGGCGGCTTCCCTAGGGCTGTTCCTCAGAATAGATTGGTTGGCAAAAGCAGGTCGCTGCACAAAAACAGAAAAAGTTGAGAGCTCCAAGCTCAGAAACAGCCAGCAGATATCGCAGGAGGGGAGCTGGGATGAGGAGCCAGTGTGCCAAATGACTCAGTTGGGTGGTGAATGTGTTTGAAAGGCAGAAGAGAGAGAAAAGGTGAGAGAGGAGGGTTGGAAGAAAATGGAGCAGGGCCTTCATTAGCTAGGAACACAATAATAATGAGGATTCTCCAGACATAAAAAGAAGACATGCAAGGAGGCAAATTTCAGGGAATCTTTGCTAAACTCTGACAAAATCTGTTGCATATTGTTCACATTAAATTTGGGTGTACATGCAAAACTGTAACATTTTTCAATATATATTTAGTAGATGTTATCTCTGATATTTTACTTTTATCTAGAGTTAAACAGTACCCTAGGGGAGAAATATCTGCATACTAGCCTATAATTCACTTTAAAAAAATACAGTTATTTGTAGTTTTATTTATGATGCTTAAAGTGTTTTATAATATAATCTCAATGTGTTTTTTAAAAATCTGTAATGAAGTTTAATTTTTTTAAAGAGTGAACGGCATCAGATTTCAAATGTTAAAAGTTTTTTGTCGTTAGTACCCAAATTGCCTTTAAAAAAATTGGAGGGCAGAGTATTGCAAACTAAAACTGTAATCCTATTAAGTGCCAATGAAGTGAGGGTTCTGCTGATATAACACAGGTTTTGATGGGGGGAGAATGTGCAGAATGTCCAGGTCAGTGAGATGGCTAAAACTGTGCTGGAGCAACAAACCAGGAACTTGACCGATTGGCATTGTCCATAGAAACATACTATTTAAACTCATGTATAAGGTGACCTCATATATAATTGGGAGGTTCTGGGGCTGAAAATATGGATTTAATATGATCCATTGATAAGTCAAGGATTATACAGCAGAGAGCGAAAAGTGTCAGCACCGCCTCAGGGGCCAAATTCCCTAGTCATCACTACCACTTTCTTACTCAGGCGTTCAAAAAAGGTCAAAAGCAGTGCAACAGTGTAGAGAGCAGAGAGGGTTGGTGCTTCTTTTGGGTTCTCCCAGAACAGACTAAGAAGGGGATGGTTCATGTTTAGATGAAACTTAGGGCCTCATCAGATGGAGGGCCTCAAGCCGGAGGAAAGTAGGGGCATCCATGGGGCAGTGGGACAAATCCAGTGATCAGTATGGGAACCTGTCACCTCATCCCCTCATCGCTCCCTTCTCCATCCCACAGGGGGAAGTGTCACCACCTGGATTCCCTCTGCACTTTCCCCAGATTTCCCATGAGAACACAGGAAGTCTCCTGTGTTCTCAGGCTTCCATTCTAGGATGCTGCCAGGATGCTGGGAGGACAGAGCCCCACCAGAACTAGCTGTGCATCATCTGATGGGATCCGACGGGCCCCATCCTCTCACCATTCTGGAAGTGTCTCAGGATGCTGAAATTGTCAAATGTGATAAGGTCCTTTGTGGTAACATCTGTTTTATAATCAAATATGCTTCCTCTCAGTGTGGTGGAGTCTCTATTTTGAAGGTTTTAAAATTGGATAGCCATTTCTCATGAGTACTTTGGTGTCAAAGGGAGTTGGATTGGATGGCCCTTGGGGCATTTTCCAACTTTATGTTTCTATGATTCTTCAGTATTGACACTGACCCATGGAAAATGTCAACCCAGAATTTTTTTGTTTTATTTTTGACTAAAATGTGTAAATTTATACATGTATATACACTACACTTGCCAGTATTTCACTAGTATAAAGCACCTGCAGGATCCAGGCTTACACAATAATCCCCATATTCTCTGAAGATACATTCTGAGACTTCACATGGATAACTGGAAACACGGATAATAGCAAACTCTGTTATTTTCAATGGGAAATATAACTAAGATACTAAGAAGAGTGTGTAGCTTGTACAGAAAGTCCTAAGCTAAAGAAGTGAAACTGTGGATAAGTGAAACCATGTATATTGGTATACACGGTCATAGAACAGGGGTGGGCAATTACCGGCCCTCCAGGTGTTTTGGACTTCAACTCCCAGAAAGCCTAACAGCTGGTAAACTGGGTAGGATTTCTGGGAGTTGAAGTTCAAAACACCTGGAGGGCCGGTAATTGCCCACCCCTGTCATAGAAGCTCTGAGTTGCTGAGATACTCACCTCCCTGTAGTGTGGTGCCTATGATTATCATCTAGTTCTCCCCATTCCTAAAGTCAGTCCTGTGTTTATCTAATTGCTGAGAATGACCAGCAATTGCCTTTTGTGAAAAAGTCAAAGAAATGCTAGCAATAACATATTTAATCTTAGGAATGAGTAAGAAAAACCAAGCAGTGTATTTCAGTCCTACCCCCTCCTATGAGAAGAGGCACACTGCCTTGCTTTATTTTAGAATATAATCTGGGCTAAAACCAAAAATTCCAGTAGGGAAAAAGGTTGTATTTTCCCCTCTCTACTAAACTCCTCTGCAATTGTTTCAAGATTTTCCCTTCCAAACAGACCATAAAGATAGCATGATTGGAACAAAATGTACTTTCATAGGAGACCATGATAATAATCAGCAGTGGCCAATTAACAAGAAGATATTTGGCAACTCTTTCATAAACCTATTAAAAGTAAATTAATTTGCAATCCACACTCTACAGATAATGTATCTAAATTGCCAAGACAACTCTCATTCCAGTTGGATAGCTTGATTTAATACTTGGAGGGTCACAATCGTTTCCATGCATCAGGTGCAATGGCAGCCAAAGACAGCCTCAATTACTATTTTTTGGGACTGTGAGGTGGGCGGTGGTCTTCCCCAGAGCAACCCAGACAGTCACTATGACAGAATGGAGACAAACCAAGCATACCTCCATTTGTATCTTTCAAATCTCCAAAAACACACATTGTTCTAGAAACATCCAGTATTCTCAGCCTTCTGTATCCAAGGATTTTAGTCTATTTGCCCCTGATGAACTTTACTGGAGATCACAAACCTTATGCTGATAAATACGTTGGTTTCAAAGATGCTGCTAGGTCCCTCCCTTGACTTTTACTTCTTATACTGCACCAAATAAAATGGATTTCTTCTTGTAAAAGATCTGGTTAATACAGGGGAGACCTGGCTTCAGATGTCCATTAAGATAGTTACAAAGATCTTAGGTTTCTCACTACAAAAGGTATACTGTCACCATCTCATGCTTCCTGTGTTCATCAGTGTAGGTAAATAGGATACTGATCCATCTCTTCCTTATTCCTGAACATATAGGCATCTGGGTTGATGTAAGAATGGGGCACCTATAACAGCCAGTGCCAGGAGCTCACATGGAGCTCTGCATCATATGGGAGTGAAGATGATGACACAGAGAGTAAGGTAATGGTCCCATGGAGCTGATATGGTCTTGTTCAGCTGGACCATAGGGACTATGGCCTGCAGTGGGTTCTGGATGGTGTGTTTTCCAGACCACACACACCATCTGGATTTACTGGCCACTCTGGACTTGTTTTTAGTTGAGAAAAAAAAGGTACAGTCTTATTTGCAAGCTAAAGTAGAACATATACAATGGAGAGAGAAAATGTCCCACACATTTTCCTCAATCAAGTTCATTTAGAAATAGGTTTTTAAAACTTTACTTTAAAGTTCTTCATCATGAAACCTCTCTAAATTACTTCTCAACAATTTAGTTAATTTTCTCTTTTGGGAGTATCTGCTTTCAAGTCTCATCTTGTGAAGCAGCAGAAAAGTTAGACCCATTTGGATTTCCCAACCAAAATGATTCAGAAGACTAGAGATTCAGATTCCTGACTCATAAACCGGGCATGTGGCGCAGCTGGCTGGGTGTCAGCTGCATAAGATCTCTACTGACCAGAAGGTCATGAGTTTGAGGCCTGCCCGGGTCGAGGTGGGCTCTCAACCTATTGTGTAGCCTGTTGTCAACCTTTGCAACCTGAAAGACAGTTGCATTTGTCAAGTAGGAAATTTAGGTACCACTTAGTGGGGAGGCTAAATTTAACTGATTTATGAGGCCATAGAAAAGATCTTCAGGAAACACGCTGAGGAATGAAGGGGTGCGACAGCTCCCCCTGGTGGCCAGATGTTAAATTGCCTCTGTCTGTCTTGTGTGTTTGTGTGTCTAAATGTAATGTGTACATTGTAATCCACCCTGAGTCCCCTGCGGGGTAAGAAGGGCGGAATAGAAATAAAGTAAATAAATAAATAAATAAATAAACCAGTCCTGGATTTTGGATTGGACAATAAGTGAGTTATTAAAAAGTCAATGATGGAAATGTTGTAGAAACAGGCACGAAATATTTATAGCTATCATTCAGAATTGGGTGAGAATATATGGCAAGTGACCAAAAACATCCAATAAGAAACTTTCTAGATTGCAGGTGAGGGGTTTAGCAGAAGGTACAGAGCGCAATTGATATATCTTAGCGATAATTTAAAACAAAAACATTGCGAGATCTATGCTGCAGCCCACCAAGTGTGCTGGACAAACATGTGGCCTCCGTCTTAGCAAATAATTTTTTTTCTATTCTAGATGCTACATCAGGACACAAGGTGGTGAAAGATGATGCTATAGCAAAGGAAATGTGCATTCTAAAAGCCACCCACCTGCTGTGTTATGTGTATTAAAATATTATTAATGGTGTTTGGAGGTCTGGTGGATCAGGTAAAATAATCTTTGACATTTCTTAACCTGTTTGTGCAGCTGCAAGGGAAGTGTAAGATTTTAACTGATGAGCTGTCTTTGTTTTAGAATTTTCTCTCCAATGAGGTTGTCTAATGCTATGAGCTTTGAATGGAGGCAATGCGACTCCCTGGAGTCCTCATTAGCCTGAAGTAAGCAACGTATTTGAGAAACCGCAATACTCCTGTCCTCTGGTACCACCTTAACGAAAAGCATGTTGAAAAGTAACATAACAGATATCTGCCAAAGCAATAAGAATCCACCACTGTCGAGGAATAAAAAAAAGTTATTCCTTTATCTCTTCTCCCCAATGGCCTGGAAAAAATGAGAATCTGGAGGAAAGTAACTTCAAAAAGTCATTTTCCATTGGAAGAATTAGACCAACATTTGCAATGGGTCTTTCCCTCTCTCAAAAAAAATGTATTTCAAATCTTTGCAATCTGGTTGTCTCAAAGACATCTGCTGGTGATATATTGCAACTCCTACCACAGCTAAACAAAGTCTTAAGCCAGGCCGAGGATTAAGACTTTTTCTAAAGCTCTAATGGGAATTCCTCTATACAGGACACAGTCATCTTTAAATAAATAATGAGCTGTATGTACCAGAAATGCTCTTGATCCCATAGCCTCATATTCATTTTAGTTGACATTCATTATCATTTTGGATCTTCAGGCATGCTTGTCCTTCAGCCTCCAACTGGTTTAAGAAAATCTACTCGTTTGAAGGAGATTGTTCTTTGTCTAGCACAAAAAGTTTATAAAACCTCCAAAGGGAAGGTTTTGCTTGAAAGGAAGTCCAGGCTGTGCTCACCGAGCAACAGAAAAGCACAAAAAGGGTACCACAGTTCAGAGATCTTAAAAGATAAATATCCATAAGGATGTGTGCGTTCCAAATAGATTTGTACAAGTTCAATTTAAAATAGAGCTCTGATGAGCCAACGTAACGAAGCTTTGGCACCCTATCAACACAGAAAGTTGCCTGAAGTCAGATCTATTTTCTATGATGACAATTGGCTTGGGACGAGGTCTGTATAAGCACCTTCGGGCTAGCAGACAGTGTTCTTCATCTTAGCCCTTGCAATTTGTAAAGCAGGTTAAAAGATAAGGATCATAGGTTTTTCTTTTTGAAAAAAAAAATCCAAAATGAAAATCTTTGAGAGTGAGATCATGTAAGGAAAAACAATTAAGATGTTTTGCCTTTCGCACAAATAGGAGACAGGCTTTTAAAAGTTTGAAATTCAATCTGTGGAATGAGGAAAAAAGAAGTAGGAATAAAATGTCGAGAAAGAAAAATGGAGCTGCTTCGCTGTAGATATGTAAGTATGTGTATACGCACATATAAACACACATTTGCAGGTGAGTGGAATGAATGACTCCCAGTGGAGGCTAACTGAGAAGCGGAATGACCCCAGGAATTATTGGTCATAGTCAAAGAGCAGCAGTATAGGCTGAGTATCCCTTATTGGAAATACGTGAGACCAGAAGTTTCAGATTTTTCCGATTTTGGAATACCCATATCTGCATATATGTACATAATGCAATATCTTGAAAATGGGATGTACGTCTAAACACAAAATTTGTTTTTGTTTTATATCTCTCGGCATTACGTCGCGAACGAAGATTCTTAGTAAGGACTCATCCCACGCTTTTTACAAGCGTGTTGATGACTAAAAGGGCCAATCTGAGATAGGCAAGTTCGGTTGCAGAAAGCACAGCAGAAAGTCTCCTTGGGTGATATTGTTTCCAAGTTGCAGTTCTTTCTGCGTTGTCGTTTCTCTTCGAGACCCATTCGGTGTGCCTTCTCGAAAGAGGCCGCAGCATTGTGAATAGTGCGTCTCCATGCCTCCTGATGTGAGGCCAGGGTGGACCACTGTTGGTGATCAATCTGGCTGAGCCTGAGATGTTGTTTCAGGGAGTCCTTATATCTCTTTTGGGGGCTGACCCTCTTGCGCTGTCCCATGGCGAGTTCATCGTAGAGTAGTATCTTTGGGAGGCGGTGGTCCTCCATCCTAGAGACGTGCCCTGCCCAACACAGCTGTGTTCTCAATAGCATGGCTTCAATGCTGGTGATCTCTGCTTGCTCAAGGACAGCAACATTAGTCACATTGTCAGCCTAGTGTATATTTAGGATTGTGCGAAGACAGCACTGATGAAAGCATTCGAGGAGTCGTAGGTGTTGGCAATAGGTGACCCATGTTTCAGACCCATAACAATATCTTGAAAATGGGACCTGCGTCTAAAGACAAAATTTGTTTTTGTTTTATATACACCTTATACATATAACTTAAAGGTAATTTTATACACCATATTTGAAATAGTTCTGTGTATGACTCTAAATTTGTTTACACTGAACCATGAGAAAACACAGGTGTCACTATCTCTGCCACCAGTGTGGACAATTTCAGATTTTGGAGCATTTCAGTATACAAGCTGTTCAACTTGTACCAGAGAATTATGATGTCACACAGCAATCTTCATAAAGTTATGCATAAAACCAGATAATGCTTTAAAAATAACAACATGGAATTCAAATTACAATGGCTTTATAGGTGTTTGGGCATGGAAGTTCAATGTTCACTGGTCCAACTGTCAACTCCTGTTACATTAACCTGTGTTTTTAAACAGTGATTTTAATCTGTTTTTAAATAACTGCTTCACTGGGGAGCTGTGTTTCCCCTTCCCAGAGCAATTGTGCCCTGTTTTGTGATGGTCAGTGATCACAATAAAGTTTTGCTGTTTTGTTGTTGTAACTCCAATATCAGGAGCAATTGCTGAGCATGACAAAACAGAGGGTGCAGTTGTATTAATGTTCTGAAGTTGGGCTTCCCATTTGCAACTAGCTGGCTACTGTGAATACCACACTAGACAGGCATTTTAAGTTTTGACCTTCAATGGACTGAAACATGATTAGTCCTACTGTAAATGGTGTTACCATATCAGGACCATCCCAGATCCTAAGATGTCAGTATACACCCTTATAATGTCACAACGGGCAGACTATTGTGATTTCATTTAGTATGACATGCTTACCATTAACCACATTTGGATAGTGGCATTGGAATCTTACAAAAGGGGAAATATGTATACATACCTACACAATTTCAAGGCACTTCCCTCACCCAAAGATTCCTCTCCCTGAGTGAGGACTAAAGAAGATGAACCAGGCCCTGAGATCAGGTGAACCTAACTGGAAATCAGATAATGTAGGCACTTTCTGAAAGGTTGCATATATACCAAAAAGCCAGATATTCATGTTTTAGAACATCAGTGAGCTCTATTGAGCAACCTTGGTGGAGGTAGTATTACTAGTAAGCAGCAACAGAAGCAGTGTTTTGGTCATACTCAAAGCCAAGTCCCATGGTTGAAACGGGCTAGATTCAATTTCCTGCTGGTGCTCAGAGATTTGGAGATATTACAGAGTGCAGAGCATCAGTGATGGGTGATGGGTTCTCTTCCAGCCTCAGTCTGAGGCCCTGGGGGAGCTACTAAATGATAGTGCATGATGATGGAAGGCCTAAAAGAGTCTCTGCTTGCTGAGAACTAATGTGCAGTGTATGAAATAGATGGATCCAACAACAATGGATCCAAGAACCCAAACTTCTCCTTTTCAATATAGCTTTTGTGCATCTTATTATTGTTATTGGTTATTGACTCATAAATCTGAATACTAGGCATGGTTTCGAACCCAAAAATAGGGAATCGAAAATCAAAGGGGGGGGGGGATTTTTTTTGATTAGTAAAAGAAAGACTTACAAAAAAAGTCCAAAAACTTCTAAAATGTAACTTAATTACTAATGAAATTTGTTAGTAGTTCTAAAGTAGGCAAAGCAGGGAAACAGGACTGACACTGTTTTAAGCACAGGCAAATCAAGGGGCAACATTTCCCTTGGTTTCCTTGCAGGGAGATATAATGCATTAATTTATTATTATTAATATTATTAAATACCTCTGGTGCAGGCCTTGCTAGAGTTCTCCTCACTCCCATGTCTGCAAAGCTATTTTGGAGGGGGAAATTTTCCTGTTGGGGGGGCATCCGAAATATTTAATAATCTAACGAAATTTTGGGCCCAGGGGGTGCGGAAAAGAAAGTCCACTTCCGGGATTGGCCTTGCGATCCGTATAAACTTAAACGTCCCATTACATACGAATCCCTTCCAATTTCTTTTCATTTTCATAACTTTTTTCTCATGCCTACTGAATACATATGGTTTAGGAATCATTAATCAAATACATTGATGCAAACAATGAACAATATGCAATTCACGTTGCATTTGTGATCATGGTACAGGGTTCCAAAACCTAGAATGTGGGGATTTAAAGAATATATGAGCAGAAGCAGTATATTATTTTTAATTCCAATTTCAAGAAGGGATAAGCAAATCAAGAACAGCTCAGACCTGGAAATTCCCTATGCTTTGAAAGCAGTTATTTACAAGATGGGTATCCAGAAGGGTTGTATTTTGATCTCCAAAAGAAGTTTCACAAACCAAGGTAGACCCCAGGGTTGTTGTAGGTTTTTTGGGCTATATGGCCATGTTCTAGAAGCATTCTCTCCTGATGTTTCGCCTGCATCTATGGCAAGCATCCTCAGAGATTGTGAGGTCAAGGTAGACCCCAGTTAATTTACAGATTTTGCCTTTACATCCTGCATGTAGAATCCATGTTGAGGATTCTACATGTAGGATGAAGAAAGCAGGATAGCCGTTGAAGAAATGATGAACAAATTGTCTAATCCAAGTGAGTTTTTCTCAGCATATATGTTCCTAATCATAACTTTCCCCAACCATTTGCAAAGGATAGCTCTTAATGCCAAGTAAACATGATTAGAACGTGTCTGCATGTTGTGGCTGAGCCGCCTTCACTTGGGGAGTACAATTTATCAATTATATTGAACTAAATAAAATATTAGACAAGAAGTAGTGTCAGGACAGGACTTTCTTCTCCTTTTCTCCCATCTCTTCTCAATTTCTTCTTCTCTGCACCTCCCTCCCCTAGACTTTTCATGAGAGGAAGATCTGCAAAGAATTGTCCCCTGCTGTTTCCTCTTGAGGAAGCAGTGGAAACATACCACTGGATACTGGCCTCTGAAACCAAAATGAGTTTTCTTGCTAAATGTATAAGGTGGCAAAAGCTGCTAAATCCATTAAATCTAATTTAGAAAGGCTAGACTTGGGATTTCCAAATGGAGATGTGTTTTATTACTAGTAATTGTTCCCATAGCCTAATAGCAAAGATTAAAGAAGTTATTAAGTATTTAGCCACAGTTCTCTTGCACCACTAAAAACTATTAGTTCAGAGGGATTTTGGCAATGTTTTGTTTCCAAATGTATTTAGTAATGAGATAGTATGCAAAATGTGAACCTATTTTTAAACTTTATCAGTTCTTCAGAAAACTATGGAATTACTGTTAACTGTTTTACTGTGCTTTTAGTTTGAGTTTTAAGAAATATACTGTGAGAATGGTAGGGGTTCAATGCATTGTGCCACACAACCTTTAGTGTGGATAAAAAGAAGACGTATGAAAAAGAACTAGCATTGATCTTCAAAATTAACAAGCACATATTGTAATAGGAAGAGATTTATTCTGATGGGATAACATAGTTGAGTCTCCTTCTTAGTGTTTTCAAAGTTTAGTTTGGGGGAGAAAAGGGAGTGGGAGAAAATGGCAGGCAAAAACTGAAAATAAACGAGGAGAACGTACATTTGCATCTTGCAATTGTAATACCCCCTTTGTCCCATTTCTCCTTCACCTTTTCATATATTTTATTATGTTATCTCATTCATCTGACATCACCTCTGCAAACACATCTGTAAACCCTCCTCACCCTCGCAAAAATAAACAGCAAAAGCCTGGATTGTGACACACTGTCCTTACTTCATATCTGAATAACAAGTGAGTTTAAAACAATGAAATTTTCCATTGGTATTATTACATGAATAATATGAAATAGAAAATAGTTTGAAAGAATGTGCTAAGACCATAGTAACATATCTGGCAACTGTCTTGTTTTCAGCTGCTTCTAAAATTTACCCATTTCTTTTCCCTCATTCCCCTTTTACCCTCAGTTTATTTAAATGGCTGAAATTTGAGTTAAAAATGCAAAAGCGACTTGTATTTATTTAACTCAGAAGAGGGGGAATGAGAGGAAAGATGGCATCTTCCCCTTCCCAGTAGTGTCAAGCAAAATCAAGCTTTATTTATTTATTTATTTATTTCCAACATTTCTACACCGCTATTCTCTTTCCCCGAGGGGGGACTCAGAGCGGCCTAACAAAAGGCACAATTCGATGCCAACATAATAAAATACAATATAAAACCAAAACATACAGCATTAAAATACATTAAAATACAATTAACATTAATATATCATACATATTATCTTAAGTTAAAACAGTATTTCGTCCATAACAGGAGCATTGAGCCATATCCATCAACTTGCCATTACAATTCCAGTCCAAGGTGCTGCATTGTGCTAATGTGCAAACGCCTAGTCCCACAGCCAAGATTTCACTTTTTCCTGAATGCTAGGACGGATGGGGTTGATCGTATGTCGCTTGGAAGCTCGTTCCACAGATGGGGAGCCACCACCGAGCTGGCCCTCTCTCGTCCCCACCAACCGCGTTTGAGAAGTTGGCGGGAGCGAGAGCAGGGCCTCCCCGGATGATCTTAAATTACGAGGTGGAACATAGAGGCTGATGCGTTTGGACAAGTGGGCCAGAACAATATAGAGCTTTAAAGGTCAAAAACCAGCACTTTGAATTGAGCTCGGAATTGGACAGGCAGCCAGTGGAGCTGACACAACAGGGGGTGGTATGCTCCCTGTATGTAGGCTGTCTGCTGCCCATTTGACTAGTTGTAATTTCCGAACTGTCTTCAAAGGCAGCCCCACGTAGAGTGCTCTGCAGTAATCTATTCGGGATGGGACCAGAGCATGGATGACCGTAGCCAGATCAGACTTCCCAAGGTATGGGCGCAGCTGGCGCATGAGTCTTAACTGTGCAAAAGCTCCCCTGGCCACTGCTGAGACCTAGGGTTTCAGGCTCAGTGATGGGTCCAGGATCCCTCCCAAGCTCCGAACCTGCGTCTTCAGGGGGAGTGTAACCCCATCCAACACAGGCTGTAACCCTATGCCCTGTTCGGCCTTTTGATTGACCAGGAGGACCTCTGTCTTGTCTGGATTAAGTTTCAATTTGCTAGCCCTCATCCAGTCCGACACAGCAGCCAAGCACTGGTTCAAAGTCTGGACAGCCTCCTTAGTGACAGGTGGGAAGGAGTGACAGATTTGGACACCATCTGCGTACAGATAACACCTTACTCCGAAACTCCAAATGATCTCTCCCAGCGGTTTCATGTAGATGTTAAATAACATTAGGGACAGTACTGAACCCTGAGGGACTCCACAAGATAAAGCTTGCGGAGCCGAACAGGTGTCACCCAGTAACACCTTCTGGGTACGACCTTCCAGGAAGGATTGGAGCCACTGCAAAGCAGTACCTCCAAGCCCCATATCTGCAAGGCGACCCAGAAGGACACCGTATTGAAAGTCGCTGAGAGGTCCAGCAGAACCAACAGGGACACACTCCCCCTGTTGAGCCCCCGGCTTGTATGTTCTTCCTCTTTTATAGCTTTTGCCATTTGTCCACACTCTTACCTACACATGCCCATGAAATTTTGGAAAGCAAAAGACCTCATCACATGACCTCTCCAATCCAGGCAATAGCGGGGGGATTTGTCACAGATCATGGTGAATCTCGTGGGGGGCACGGAGAACCTGTCACTCTGGATTACCCAGATCACCCTTCACCTTGTCCCACACGGGGGAGTGCCACCACTTGGTTTTCCCCATTGTTTTCAATGCAATATGGGGAGCCTTCTGTGTTGCTGGCACTGTCTCCTGAGATGACTACACTTCTCTTCAGGGACAGAGCCCTGCCTGAAGTAGATCAACATCATGTGATGGGATCTGGCAGGCTCCATGCCTGAAGAGTGGTGCAAGCATCGTAGGACGGGCAATTTTACCTGTCTGTTGAGGTGGTAAGAGTCCTTATAAGCCATGATATTCCCCATTAATATGTGTCTTCTTTTTGTTAGATTTCTGTGTTGCCTTAATAACTCTTAATCCCCAACTCTTTGGGAATCTCATCAGCAAAATATTGACAAGCATATTTCAACTCATTGAAGCTTCATGAGTATTATTTATTTATGTATGTATTTATTCAACACTTTTTCCCTCTGAAAAGAGACTCAAAGTGGCTTACAGTAAAACCAATACCATACAGTTTAAGAAGATTTTAATCTTCTGCTGGAAAGACAGCAGGGAGGTGACCATTCTGGCTTCCCTGGGAAGAAGGGAGTTCCAGAGTTGAGAGGCAGCCACCAAGAGAGAAGGCTGGCTTTCTTGTTCCCGCCAACCAAGGTTGCAATGAAGGTCGGACCAAGAGAAGAGCCTGAGGATCTCAGGGTCCAGGAAGGTTCGTACAGAGTGGCCACAATGTGTGGAACTGTGGTTGATTTACTGGTATTGCTGTGCTTGTGGTTTTTGCATCAACAGGATTTTGGATGGGCAACAGGTAGTCAGTATGCATACTGACTACCTTATTTTAGAGCAGGAAAAGGTGGGTTGTTCGTTGGAATTCAGGGGTGCAGCTATGTTGGACTAGATGCTGTGGCATCCAGGAGCTGTAAACTAATAGGGACTGCCAGTTACCACTGGCCTTGTCCCAGTCTGTGGCCAGTCATGGCTCTATTAATTCTGTCTGTCCTGGGTGTTCCTGGCACCAGTTCAGATGTGGCCACTACCTCCTTTCCCCTCTGACTCTAGTTGCTTCCCTTCTCCCCTGTTCCAGCAGCAGGAAAGGAATCTCTCTCTCTCTCTCTCTCTCTCTCTCTCTCTCTCTCTCTCTCTCTCATGTTTCTCCCTTCTTTGTCCTTGAGGAAAGGTCTATGGAGAGAAGACGGACCCCTGAGTACCTAGCTGTGCCCCAATGGGGATAGGGCCATCAATGTACTTTTTGTATGGGCTCCTCACCTATCTATTCCCTCGCCCATTTCCCTTACAAATAGCCAGTTCCAAATCCCTACCATATGAGATTTCATGAAGTTCTTTAGACAGCACATTATGTCATTCTAAATTTCACATGATAATCAACAAACTTGGGTGGCAGAAGTTCAAAGGGACCATTTTGGGGAGACATACTAATTCAGGATGATAGCCAGCCAAAGAGGAGAGTTTTGAAATTCCACCAGGGAAAAGTATTAAGCATGCACTTACTATCACATCAATACAAGTACATTGCAAAGCATCTGACTTGAGATGGATTACACCTGTTTATTACTGCACTTATCATGCTCATCCAATTAACATGAGAAATATCATAAAATAGCATAGCTAGGATATAGTTTAGCAATACACTAGATGCACTAATTCAGGTTTAATTCAATGAAGATGGGTAGATGGGTAGGTGACGATGGGTAGCTGAGTGTAATTATGCAGTGGATCATGGCCATAGTGCACATTTATGTCAGTACAGCCCACTGTCCCTGGCAAGTCAACTGTACACCAATAGGCCTGCATCTGTCTTGATAAGGCTAGTCTAGGCAAGTTTAGTATAATCTTGAAGACTGAAATTAATAAATAATGTGACCTGTATCCCCAATATTTTTAAAGCTCAGAATCAGCTTTGATTTTTTTAATTAAAAAAAATAAATCTACAAGCACCGCACTCAGGAAAATGAGTAAAGTTTTTGACAGAATGGGAACATAGCATCTCAGCTACAAGGAAAAATCCTCTATTTATGTGTCTCAGTCATCATTTCTGAACTTTATGGATTTCATGTCCTCAAAGGAATGCCTTGAATATAGTTAATGCTTGTGCGTGGTTAAGTTTCTCTCTGAGATTTAGATGAGACATTTGAAAAGACAACTAATTTGTATGGAAATGCATGCTAATGCTAAAGAACATGACTGATCTCTTCCCCAGTACAACTTGGGACTTGTGAATTCCCTTCTGATGTCTCGCTCTTGCTAACATTATCTACATTGCTGTGCAATTATCCCTTCCTCACACACTTTGAAGTGGGTGGGGAGACATTTCAACCCAGTTGTGAAAGTTCTTATAGTAAAAAAAGCTGCAAGGCCCAAATGATCTGTTTTGTTGCAGCCCACCCAAATGGCTGGTTGCCACCAACTCAAGGATCCTTGGACTGTGGGCATCTGGAGCCCATGTAGTCTAACTGCTTGAAGTACAAAGAGTCATTCTTTTAAATGTATCCTTCTAAATCTGATCATAACTGTAATTAGCTCAGCACATATTGTGGCAGGTGTTCCCAGTGAATATATAGTAACAGCTTCTATGCCACTTCTGGAGGGATGCCGACTCCAATCCAGGATGTATACCTTTTTATCAGCATCACATGGTGTATCAATTCAAACAAGATAGAGTCTCATGGCCACATGAAAATGAGATTTAAACAGGGAGCAGTTCATGTCATCAATCTCCCATAGCTGCACATTTTGCAGAGATAGTCCTAATTAAAGTATGGGATCCCACTTTTTAGCTGCTTTTAAAATGTCCCAACTTCTCCTCCTGTTCTCCCTCTTTGTCCTCAGCTTATTTAAGTTGTAACAAACTGAGTTCAAAATATAAACATAGTTTGTCCTCTGTTAAATAACAGGCTTTATGCCCGTCGTCATCAGTAAAAAGCCTTGGAGTCCATCTGGAAACTCGGCTCTCTATGGAGACTCACATCTCCATGGTTAGCCGAGTTACGTTTTTCCACCTTCGCCAGGCTCGGAAGCTGGCCCCCTACCTGTCCCGTTGTGATCTGGCCTCGGTGCTCCAAGCGATGGTCATCTCAAGGTTAGACTACTGTAATGCTCTTTACATTGGCCTACCTCTGTCGGTGACCCGGAAACTTAAGCTAGTGCAGAATGCTGCAGCCCTTGTGCTCACAGGCATGCCTGTGGGCCACCGTATTACACCTGTGTTGCAGGAACTGCACTGGCTGCCTATTGAATTCCAGATCACGTTCAAAGTGTTAGTCTTGACTTTCAAGGCCTTATATGGTCTGGGGCCAGTGTACCTGAGGGACCGCCTTACCCCATACTGTCCCATGAGATCACTGAGATCTGAAGACCAGGATCTTCTCCTTGTTCCGAGTGCCAAAGCCTACTGTCTCACATCGACGAGGAGAAGGGCATTCTCCATTATTGCCCCCATGCTTTGGAACTCCCTGCCACCGGAGGTCAGGTCGCTTTGTGACCTTATGGCTTTCTGGAAAGCCTGTAAGACCTGGCTGTTTCGGCAGGCCTTCGAAACCTGAGTTAGTCTAATTACATATGTCAGTTTAATACTGTTGTTTTAATGTAAAGTTTTAATGTCCCATTGCTGTTTATGCTTTATTGTTTTAATGTGCTATTGCTGTTGTTTTATTCTCGAATTTGTGAGCCGCCCCAAGCCATCCAGGAGTGGCGGCTAAGAAATCGAACAAATAAATAAATAAATAAATCACTGTGGAACCTCTCCTAGCTTGTGTATTTGACCTTATTCATAACGTTTATAGGGGTGATACAGAAACATGATGTATATATTCAGTTTTATCATATTTATTTACTGTATTATCATAAGTGTTTTATTTAACTTACTATATACAGTGTAATCATGTTTTATCAAGCCTTTTTATTTGGTTTGGTATTGTGATATGACCTAAGGGCTAATCAATAAAATTTACTACTACATAACTTTTGCCATTGTGACCACAATGTGATATATTGTTTGGTCATGCGCGTCCTGATGTTTATATGTGAAATGTTGAAACATATGGTCTCCAAATGGTTCAAGGTGTCTTGAAACTTAGTTTCTGCATTGGTAAGAATGCCAGCACTCACTATTGGAAAAGCACAGCCGGGCCAACATAGCTATAATGGCGTGTGCAGGATGGGGGACCATGGCTGAAAGTGTGGCTACTGCAGTTACTATTGATTTTCCATCCAATTGAAATTGAACTAGATTGGCTCGAATTTCCCTTCTTTCTCTGGAGGATGCACAAATATGTACTTTAAGAACATACTTAATGTCCAGACACTAAAACCATCTCCATTTATGTAATCTTTGCTTTGTTCTCAACACACTTGGTCCACAATTTTTCTTTAATGCTTTTCTGTATAAATCTTGATAAGGAATTATAGATATAAGAGGCTATAAAGATGTGGCTAAATCTGTATCCCATCTGCATAAGCCATCACTAGCAACTTTAATGAAATACAGTGACAAATAGCTCAGACTCTGGCAGCTCAGTAAATTTATTAACACTGAAGTCTTCAAAGAGGAACATTTACAGCTGGAACCTCAGGAATACATACGAAGATGCAGGACGATTATTGGGGTTGGAGTGGAATGAAGCCAAATATTAACTAAATTCCCACTCCAAATCCATATGCTATGCTCCTACACAATTTCATCTGTTTTGTTTGTTTCCCTTGAGGTCTGTCATGTTTAGAGAAAATAATCAGGGCCAAGAACCTCTTGGCATAACATGAGTAGAGAAACCCAGAAGAATCTAAGTTGATTCACACATGTATGCCTGATATTTTATCTTTCATGGTCATCATTTGATTCTTGAACACTAAACATTAGTTTTATATGAACTTGGGCTAGCAAGAAAGCTTACATGGTGAAGGAACAATATCAGCATTCTCCCCTTCTTGATGCAGATTGTATCACAAGAAGAAACTCCCAGCATGGTGAGATCTTTGCACAATATTTATTTATTTATTTATTTACTTTATTTATATTCTGCTCTTCTCACCCCAAAGGGGACTCAGAGCGGATTACAGGTACACATACTTAGCAGACAATCCCTGCCGTTTCCAACATACACACATATAGATGAACAGAGGCAAACTCTGGCCACCAGGGGGAGCTGACGCACTCCTCATCTCTCAGCGTTCTCAGCGTCCCTGGTTGTTCCTTCCGCATTCCTCAGCGTTCCTGGAGTTCTTTAATGGCCTCATAATTCAGTCAAAATTTGCCTCCCCACTTAATGTGGTACCTTTATCTCCTACTTGACAGATGCAACTGTCTTTCGGGCTGCAAAGGTCGACAGCAGGCTACACTTAAAGGTCGAGCACCCACCTCAACCCGGGCAGGCCTCGAACTCATGACCTACTGGTCAGAGAGATCTTATGCAGCTGACACTTAGCCAGCTGCGCCACATTGTTGTTTATTCTTCCATAAACAACAAAGAAACAAACAAATGAGTTCCTCTTCAAATTTAGCCAGTTTCTAGAGTGCCCAGTTCTAAGGCTGGACATAAGTGTACTCATACCATTACCATATACAATTATTCAGGAGCCAGCTTGTTATAATGATCTGAGTGTTGGATGATGATTCAGGACCAGGTTACAAAGTCCACTGGATGACCTTGGCAAAGTGACACTGTTCCAACATTAGATGAAGGAAAAGCAAGTCTTTTCTTAAGAAATCTTGCCAAGAAGACCCCAGAATAGTAGGGTCAACATACGTTGGAGACATACAACAACAATTTCAGTACTCCACTGCCAATCCAGGTGAGTGTGAACCTGATCTCAATATCTCACCTATAAGCTTATTCCTAAGGAGAGCTGCGCATGCACATTTGAGATAGTGGCACTTAATTTAATTATTTATGCTGATTTCTTTGCCAGTGTTACAGTAGGTGACTCACAAAGACGAGTGTGCGAACTTGCGTGAAGACATACGTGATCAGAAACATGGCACAACAATGCAAGAGGGTCTCATTTGACATTGTTTTCTTCAAAACGAAACTTTGGTGTCTTTAAAAAAATATATACATCAAGTGTCTAAGGTGGAAGAAAAGAGGTGAATTCCTGTTTAAATTGAGCAGAAAGTAATTTCTGTCCATGAAGCAATAAACTACCAGGAGGATTTGGGCAGGAAGCCAGATTTGTTCCTGAACATAAAAATCCCCGTGGGCCTTTAGGTCACCCATGAAACGCCCTGGAAAATTTAATTAAAGTGGGTTCCAGGAAGAATGACGGGGCTGATAGAGGTAACCACCACTAAATAAGAGAGAATTCATATGCAAGTGCCTTACAAGCATGACATGCCAGAGTCTGGAATGAACGCTGGCTATTTGAAATGACCTTGCTGTGATACACATAATAAAGAAGCCAAGATGACAAGCAGCTCCTTTTTTAGCAATACCTGAATTGTACATTTTCTGAGTAAAACATTTCCTGTCTTTTCTCAATGGGAGCATTAACAGCATTGTAGAAACACACACAGAGAGATGGCCCCTGATGTTTAACTTTTTTCAAATGATACTGCAGGCAGTTACATTCACATGTGTTGCATATTTGTTGTAGAAGATCCACTTTTCCCCAAAGGACAACTTTTTCAGAGATACACCATTTTCCCAGCACACAAACATGAAGTTTAATTCCTAGCAAATTAGGCCATGACAATGTTAAGTACTATCCCGAGTACAGCAGCATAATGCTGCATAGTTGTGTATTTTTATCGTCTACAACACAGCTAACCAGTGTTGGTTTTTGAATGTATTTAGACAAGATGCCTTCCTGGGTGGTCCCATTTCTTCCTTACTATTACCATTGATACTTGTTTTCTTGCCCTCTCCTATTGAGTCTAGTCTGTCCAGTAGAGTTGTGCACGGATCCCTTCGTTACATCCATTCTTTTATTACTTTTGTTTCCTTCAGGAGCACGTAACAGGAAGCCGCCTCCCAGTATGAAAATCAGCTTGACACGAAAGAAAGTGGGAGCTGATCTTGGCTCCTCGCCTGCTTTTTGTGAGCAGCCTTCTTGCCTTGGAAAGAGTGCATTTTGGGGTACAGGCCCAGAAAGGATGTGCATCTGCCTGCAGCCAAATGCCTCCTCTAGAATAAGAAGCAGAACTTGCCTTATTGCCTTTGGAAAGAGTGTGTGTGTAGTGTGAAGGCCCAGAAAGCATGTGCACTTGAACACCTCAGCTAGACTGAGTAAGAAACAGAATTTGCCTCCTTGCCTTGGAAAGAGTGTATGTGTGGTGTGCAGGCCCAGAAAGCATGCGTGCCTGCAACTGATATCCTCTCCTCTAGAGCAGTGTTTCCCAACCAGTGTGCCGTAAGCGATCATCAGGTGTGCCGTGGGAAATTGGCACTTTTCCCCCTCCTAGCAGCTCTTTCTCCCTATTTCCCTCCCCAAAGATCCTCGCCAAGGCAAAGGACGGGCTCAGCCGAATGCCAGAGCCAGGCCCGCCTTGAGGAAGCCTTCAGGAGCCTCGACTCAGTATGGCTCCAGCTCCCGCTCAGGGCTGCTTCAGCCTCCCGATATGTTTCGTAGATCCGTGTGGCCTCTTTCGCTGCCTCCCACCTCCTTTCACAAAAGCAGAGCACTGTGCGGAAGTGATTGAGTCGAAGTTTTTGCGTTGGCTTGGATTTCCCGTGAGAACAAAGCCGGAACCTCCACGTCGGTGAATTGGGCAGTGAGCGAATCTGGGAGCATTGGGAGGCTGAAACATTCACAGGTTTCCAAGAAACAAATTGAACCTCTCCGCTTGAAAATGTTTTTTTTAACTGGATTTTTTGAGAGTTGCCCCCCCTCCAAGAAACTGTTTATAACAGCTTCATGACATCCATAGTTAACTGGAAGCAAGTTTCACTCAGGGTGAAATTTTACAAGGGTTTGGAGAACAAGCCCTATGAGGAGTGGCTTTAAGAGCTGGGCATGTTTAACCTGAAGAAGAGAAGGCTGAGAGAAGACATGATAGTCATGTATAAGTATGTGAGAGGAAGTCATATATATGTTGTGTTCATTAAAACAGGCCCAGGTTTCACACTGAGTGTATAAATACATTTAAAAACATATTAACTATATGTATTACTGTGTTAGAGTGTCATTTTGTGTCATTTTGGTTGGTGGTGTCCCCCAGGATTTTGTAAATGTAAAAAATGTGCTGCGGCTCAAAAAAGGTTGAAAAACACTGCTCTAGAGTAAAGAAACCTACTTAAAGTGTGTGCCTGCCTGCATCTGGACACCTCCTTTAGACTGAGTAGGAAACAGAACTTGCCTCCTTGCCTTGGAAAGAGTGCATGTGTGGTATGCAGGCCCAGAAAGCACGAGTGCCTGCTGCAACTGAAAGCCTCTCCTCTAGAGTAGAGAAACAGGTAAGAAGCCTCCTTAAAGTGCATGCCTGCCTGGAGCTGAGCGCTTCTTCCCTATAGTAAAAACAGCGGAAATGCCTATAATGGGAGTCTGGGAAGGCCCCACCACCACCACCATTATGGATGGATAGAAAATGTATCTTTCAGCACCTCAGAGCAAAAACCGATATCTGCCCTCCCAATTTCGGGGGGCTCCCAAAAATGGATCGGGGTCCCCACGAAAGGTGGGACACGAAAGGGGTCAAGGTTTACTCAGATAGCACAAGCCTACTGCCCGGCTTTTCAGAAGAACAGAGAGGAAAATGGTTTCTTCTTGCTTTTGTTGGGCAAAGTAACAGTAAGGATGACAAAAAAGGTGGATCAGGACGTTTCAGTAGTCACCAGTAAGTCCCAACTTGGGTGCAGAGCTTGGTAGAGAACCAATAATGCTAATTTCTGATGCCACCCTTGATGCCTTCTAATGCTAGTCTTACCCTTTTAACACAGGGGAATCAAGACAGAAATGTCTGACTATGACTCACAATGGGACTGTGATTTAGGTAGAATTAAACTCACAGATGATGCAATTGGAAAATGATTTTAGTAAGGAGACGCTGAAAATTTATGTTTTCATTGGTTTTGTATGGTTTTTATATTATATGCTAAATATTTTTAATTGTATTTTATGTTGTTGGGGGCATTGAATTGTGTCGACTGTAAAGTGCCTTGAGTCGCCTTCGCGCTGAGAAAGGAAGTATATAAATATGATAAGTAAATAAATAAATAAATAATATATTTAGATGCAATATGGGAAAGATTAAATGGCATATGTTTTTATTGCAAAATACCCAATATTTTCGAAAAACTTCAGTTTCTTAACTGTTTATCTATTTATAAGGAAGCCCACATTCCTGACCCAATAATTTCAAAATAACGTATTTCAACTGTACCTGGGTGTACATTTAGCATCCACACTTCAATGTTATAAAGATTTATTGACTGAGATATTTGGTTTTGAATCTCCTCTAACACAAATTTAAATTAGGATAATTTTATTCTGATTACAATGAATAATGCACTTGCTTCTTTACGAGACACCATGCTTATTTTACATCCCTTATTTAGAAATGGCTATAAAGCATGAAAAGGCAGAAACTTTCCCTGGAACAACTAAAGATTCATGTCTCCATTTGTGAAAGCATTACCAGCAGATCTATAAACAAGTCGTGACAGTTTCAAGGTGCCCACACATCATACTTAACATTCCCCTGCAGTTTCCCCGGGGAGATTCATAAGATGCTACAATTATTATATTTACTATTTTAAGTACAGAGAAATTATCTCTGCCTTGTTCAGGATAGTTCTGTAATGACGATGGGTAAATGAATGTTAATGACAACACATTTAATGCTGTGTATAAACCAGTAGCTGGAAGCGGCATTTGCTTTGAACAAATAAATGAAGCATTATGTTATAGGAACCCTGGGAGGTCAACATCTAAGAAAATAATGAAGCATTACTGGTAGTATGTGAGAGATGAGTCTTGGCTGCATTACAAACTATAAATTGCCCTGCATGGCTTATCTAAAACACTTCAGAGCCCCAAGGAGGATTTGCTTTCTTAACCGTACAAGTTTATCATACAGTGAAACATGCTATTTGAAGTAATACTCATGGCTCTGCTTCTGGAAACAAGATTATTAGCATTCACCTTCTTACTGATTGCTATATCATTGCAGTGTTAAATATATCCGAAGTGACATGTGGTTTATTGTAATATGAATGAAAGTAAACTATACTGGCACCCCAAAATTACCTTGTGAACAGTGGCTCTTGTTAATACAAGTGAATCAGAATTGAAAACATATTAAGGCTGTAATCCTGCAAATCCTGGACGTAATTCTGGATAGACATGCTGTGAGATCATACCTATTCCAGAACAGAAGATGGCAATAATCAACATAGATATAAACTGTTAAAGGAACTGTCCCAAACCCTGGAAATGTGATTCACCAAAATCCCTTTTAACAATGAATAGTTGAGCAATACCCTATCTCAGTGTTTCCCAACCAGTGTGCCGTGGCATACTAGTGTGCCGTGAGCGATCATCAGGTGTGCCGTGAGAAATTGACACTCTCCCCCCTCCTAGCAGCCCCCTCACAGGTTTCCAAGAAACAAATTGAGCCTCTCCGCTTGGAAATGTTTTTTTTCTATTTTACTGGATTTATCAAGAGTTCTCCCCCACCCAACGAACTGTTTATAACAGCTTCATGACATCCATAGTTAACTGGAAGCAAGTTTCACTCAGGGTGAAATTTCACAAAGGTTTGGAGAACAAGCTCTATGAGGAGCGGCTTGTAGAGCTGGGCATGTTTAGCCTGAAGAAGAGAAGGCTGAGGGAAGACATGATAGCCATGTTTGTGCTGGTCAGTGACCGTAATAAAGCTTTGTTGTTGTTGATAGCCATGTATAAATATGTGAGAGGAAGTCATATATATGTTTTGTTCATCGAAACAGGCCCAGGTTTCACACTGAGTGTATAAATACATTTTAAAACATATTAACTATATGTATTACTGTGTTAGAGTGTCATTTTGTGTCATTTTGGTTGGTGCTGTGCCCCAGGATTTTGTAAATGTAAAAAACGTGCCGGGGCTCAAAAAAGGTTGAAAAACACTGCCTTTTCTAATAAAAGCATGGCAAATATAGCCTATCAAATTAAGATGTGAGCATTCATATGTCTATATATGATCTGACATTGAAAATGTTACTTTTTAGTCTACAGTTCTCCATACTTCTTATCAAAGCTACTGAATAATTATGGGAGTTGTAGTTCAACATAGTAAGTTCTCTATGCTCTGACTTTGATACAACATAGAGAAGAATGTACACTTATGAAGAATGACTTTACACCCTGGCTTGGCAAGAAACTTGACAAGTTATTTTACTGTAAATACTAGGCATGTTTTAGAACCCAAAAATGGCGATTCTAAAATCAAATGGGGGGTTGATTAGTAATAGGAAGAATTACAAAAAAAATTCCAAAAATTTCTGAATTTAACTTAATTAATAACGAAATTCGTTAGTAGTTCGTATGCCACCGCCTGCGCATAACAGATGGTTTTGGCCAACAACACCCAGAAATCCTAACGGCTGGTAAATTGGCTGGGATTTCTGGGAGTTGTAGGCCAAAACTTGAATAAATCACACTGAATTCTAGATGGGACTCTCCAAATAGGAAGGAGGGAGGGAGGGGGGAGGGGGTATTCTATTCTTGGAAGCAGCAAAAGAAAAGGAGGAGGAGCCCTCGCTCCTCGCTGCCTCTCTCTCACTCTGATCCCGAGGAGCGAGGGCCCAATTTTGTCCAGGCTGGCCATATACCTACATTCCATGCACATGCAATAATACAGCAGTAATAACAATGGGTATAAGAGGAGGTAAAATTCAAAACCAAGTATTCTGACTGTGCTCCTCCTCAAACTGCAAAAGGCTCTTCTCTGAGCCCGGGAAAGGCAAAACCCGGGCACAGCATTTGCTTCCTGGGTGCACACACATACATATTCTTTGGGGGATTTGCTGCAGAATCTTCTCTATGAGCCCGGGATTCTGCAACAAATACCCCCCAAGAATATGTATGTGTGTGCTCCCAAGCAGCAAACACTGGCTTTTCCCCTCGACTAATTTCCGGGCTAATAAGAGAAGAGCCCGTTTGCACTGCATGAGGAGAGACCAGTCAGAATACTTCGGTTTGAATTTTACCTCTTGTTATTGTTATTACTGCTGTATTATTGCATGTGCATGGAATGTAGGTATGACCAGTTGGATTACTTATAATATTAGGCACTTACAGTAGCATTCATTCTATTATACATTAGGTTGGTTTCTCACCCCAATACTCTTTGATGCTTTAGATCCTGGCAGGCAGGAGAGGCAGGAAGCCTGGAAAAAATGTAAACAGAGAGGTTTACTCAGAAATAAATCCACAAGGGAGGCCCTTCATCCAAAGTGCCCTTTTTTGCAGATTTACTTCTGAGTAATCCTCTCTGTTTACATTTTTTCCGGGCTTCCAGCCGAAAGAAGGAGCGAGTTTAGGGCTTGCCTTGCCATAATACTTATTGGCAAGGGAGGCGGGAGGGTGGTGAGAGAGAAGGAGGGTGCCCCCTTACGACCTAATCATGCCACTTCAGAAAATCCTTGCCCCCGAAGTACGAAAAAGGAAGTCCACTTCCTGGTTGGCGTTCCATGTGCGGAAATACTCGAAAGTAGCATTTCTTACGAATTTCTTATGAAACGAATCATTTTCATAACTTTTTTCTCATGCCTAGTAAATACACAATTGGAATGGCAGGGAGGGGAAAAATATATTGCTCAATGGTCAACAGAGAAAGAAAAGTAAAACCAACCATCTAATCTAGAGAATCCCAAATGGCAGACTTTGCAGGGGTATCAGAACCCATGAAGATGATTCACCACAGAAGACTTATGGATCCAGATTGCTTCCCAATGGTTCTTGGGGGTTTAATTATTTACGATATTTCTATCCTGCCTTTCTCAGCCCAAAGGCGACTCAAGGTGGCTTACAAATTGGCAGCAATTCAATGCCATAACAGTCCATAGTATACAATTAAAACAATAAAACAACATTCTAAAATCCATACAAAACCATTAAGATATATAAAAACCAATGTCTTCCTGTTAATCTCATTTTCCAATAGCATTGTCTAGGACTCTAGGCCATTCCATGTTTTGTTCTTTCATAGATCCATGTTTATCTATCACGCTGCATTTTCAAATGTTTGTTCAAAGAGCCAGGTTTTTACTTTTTTCAAGAAGGTCAGGAGGAAGGGGGCGATCTAATATCCTTAGGGAAAGAACTCCACAGCCGAGGAGCCACCTCTGAGAAGGCCCTGTCTCTCGTCCCTTCCAAACATGCCTACAAAGAAGACAGGCTCGAGAGCATGGCCTCCCCAGACAATATTAAATTTCCTGCTGCTTTGGCAAGATAATCTTGTTACAACCCTGGTTGATCTTTGGAAGTAGGATATAGCCAGAACAGTCAACATGATTGTGTATAAGCATCCCTTCTCATGGAGTGAAGATAAAATCAGGCCCGGATTAGCTCCTTTTGATGCCCGAGGCCAAAAGAAGCACCACCGCCCCCAGGGGGCGGGGAAACCCCGCCCCCAGCTCGGGGGAAACCCCACCCCCAGGGCTTGCTGCGCATGCGCGGCAGCGGCCCCGAGGGTCCTTGTTCCTTCCTTCAGTGAAGGAAGGGGGGCCGAGGAGGAGAAGGAGGCGACGCAAAGGCGCGTCGTGTCAGAGGCCTTGTTGTGATGCGGCGCGCCTTTGCGCCGCCTCCTTCTCCTCCTCGGTTCCCCCTCCCTTCCCTTGAGTGAAGGGAGGGGGGGCCGAGAAGGAGAAAGAGGCGGCGCAAAGGGGCGCCGCGTCACAGCAAGGCCTCTGACGCGACGCGCCTTTGCGCCGCCTCCTTCTCTTCTCGGCCCCCCTCCCTTCCTTCACTCAAGGGAAGGGAGGGGGAACCGAGGAGGAGTAATAGGCAGCGCAAAGGGGCGCCGCGTCACAGCCAGGCCTCTTGACGCGCCGCCTCCTTCTCCTCCTCGGTTCCCCCTCCCTTCCCTTGAGTGAAGGAAGGGAGGGGGGGCCGAGAAGGAGAAGGAGGCGCGCGAAGGGGCGCAGCGTCACAGCAAGGCCTCTGACGCGCTGCCCCTTTGCGCCGCCTCTTTCTCCTCCTCGGTTCCCCCTCCCTTCACTCAAAAAATCAACCTTTAAAAATATATATATTTCAGGGGTCCTAATCTGCCGCCCCCCCCATTTGTGCCGCTCGAGGCCATGGCCTCGGGTGGCCTTATGGGTAATCCGGGCCTGGATAAAATAGTTCCCAAATTTTCAAAGAATCTGCCAGCAATGATAAAAGACCTCCCTCTCTCTCTTAGCATTAGTTAGCAAACAAAGATTCTTAGGAAGCTAGGACTGTGTGATGTATCTGAGAATAATGCATGCAGATCCGAGTAAGGTAGCCTTTTTGCAGCTGACAGATGGTAATTTTGTCAGCACCTATTGTGTTTAAATGCAGGCCAAAGTCTTTAGGCACTGCACCCAATGTGCCCATCACCACTGGGACCACCTTTACTGGCTTGTGCCAGAGTCTTTGAAGTTCAACCTTCACATCATGATATCGTGTCAACTTTTCCAGTTGTTTCTCTTCAATCCTGCTGTTGCCTGGGATTGCAACATTGACGATCCATACTTGGTTTTTTAGCACGATCATCAGGTCAGGAGTATTGTGCTCCAAAACTCTGTCAGTCTGAATCCAGAAGTCCCAGAGTAGTTTGATGTGTTCATTTTCTGTAACTTTTTCAGGCTTGTGGTTCCATCATTTCTTTGTCGCAGGAAGATGGTATCTGTGGCACAAGTTCCAATGCATCATCTGAGCAATGTTATTATGCCTCTGATTGTAGTCTGTCTGCGCAATCTTCTTGCAGCAGCTGAGGATGTGATTTATTGTTTCATCTGCTTCCTTGTAGAGTCTGGACTTGCGATCCATTGACGACTTTTCAATTTTGCCTTTGATGGGATTTGTTCTAATGGCTTGTTCTTGGGCTGCCAGAATCAGGCTCTCCGTCTTCTTTTTCAAAGTTCCATTAGTGAGCCACAGCTATGTTTTTTCTTTCAATTTTGCTCTCAATTTTTCCCAGGATCTGTCCATGTCCATGGAGAGCCATCTTTTGCCAGTTTTCTATTAGTATTATTATTATTATTATTATTTCAATGTGTATGGTGTATTGTTAGTGACTAGTTTTATTACTGAAAAAACCCAGAATAAAAATGAATAAATAACAACAACTTCTTGCCAAGGGACTAGTGAAAATATTCCTCCTGTCCCACACATTTAGAAAGTATAGGGAATGTTCACTGTAAATACAGAAACCCATGCCTTTGTTTTGCAACACACACACACACACACACATATTGTACCTAGTCAAGGTACCAGTAGTGAAGGATCAAAAGCAGTCTTATATTTCTACAATTAATTAAATACTGAGGTCTGAAAACAATTACTGATTACTGATAACACATGTGGTGGGAGCAAATGCATTTGCCTTGAATTACTGTGCAGTTTATTGCAGATCCTATTTCCTCTCCCCCTCCGCCTCCCACTCCCTCCGGTACCATTTGTTCTGTGTACTGAAGGAACAAGAATGTCTAATTCCATGTGTACTTGCTATGTTATTTAGGCTGCAACCCCATATGCTGGAAGAATATCTGACTACATTGAGTGAGTCTTATTTATGAGTAGAAATGTACAGGATTGGGTTATCAATGCATGTCTGACTTGCTTGTACTGCTTTTTGGTGACCAGTAGGCCTGGGTAGGTTTGTTCGGAATCTTCTTAATTCGGAATAAATTTGGATGAAATTCTTTTTTGAAGTGATTTCGAAGCGATTTGGGAACCCGAAAGTATCCTTGCCATTTCAAAGCTTTTTCTGCCATTTCCCTTACGAATCAGTAAGCAAGTCAGAAATTATTCAGCTTTTCAAAGCAGTGTGGATGGATTCCCTTCCTTTCCTTTCCCTCCCGTGTCAGTCCTGGGGCAGGAGCCGTGCTTATCCCAGTTTGGATGCAGATGTCCTTCTCTCCCGTGTTTAATAAACACAGCTCTTGCCCCAGGTCTGACACGGGAGAGGACATCTGTATCCAAACTGTGTTAAACATGGCTCTCGCCCCAGGTCTGACACGGGAGAGAAGAACAAGCAGATGTTTAACAGTGTTTAATCAAGTTTGGATGCGGATGTCCCTCCCTCCCGTGTCAGACCTGGGGCGAGAGCCGTGTTTAACCAAGTTTGGATGCGGATTTCTTCCCTTTGCTTCCCCCCTGTTTCTGGAATAAAACAACTACTCAAACCACCCAATAAACAGGAAATAACACTTTGAAACCATTAACAAAGGATTCAGAAGTCTCAGAAGTTTTGAACAGTTTGACCTTTTTTTCTGGGAAAATCAGAATTGATTTTAGATCCAAACCACCAGCGCCCCCTACAGGTAAATCAAGTTTTGAACCTTTTTTTTTATCAAACAGGACTAGTGACCAGATATTAGCGCAAATGGATAGATTCCAGTCCTGCATGGCTGCAGACCTATATCCATGATCTTACTTTACCTTTCAATCATTGTGTGTGTGTGTGTGTGTGTATGTTGGTAGATGGAAGCAAAACTACTCTGGTTATCTTGCCTCCAAATGGAAATTGAATTCCAGATATGCTAACTTTTCAATTGTCCTTTTTGATAAGTTATAGAATTCTAGAAAATAATATTGCAATTCTATGACTTTAAGCGACTAAAACATCTTTGTGGTGTCCCAAAAAATAAGATATTTCATTACACACATTCTACATTACAGGTTTGTTTGTAAATATTCAACTCCTTTGTGCTTTGAGTTAATAGTACAGTATTTACAAGTTAAACATGTGTAAGTTTGTAGACCGAGAGTTTCAATAGGTAGAATCATGCTACACGATTTACTTCTAATTACCAAGATATACGTGTGATAGCTCTACCACTTTTGGTGCTATGGGGCTTATTTTGGATGAAAGGATTGTAAACTCCTTAAGAACTACTAATTACAGTAATTTCACAATATAAATTGTGTATCAGCATGTTGACTTTGAAGTATTCTTGTGAAAAAAGGAGTACTTTATTTCAAAACATCGTTTTATAAATTTGGAAAAAAAAACATTATTAACTTGGCATTTCTTATATAATTTCTCAGGTATGGCAAACATAGTTGAAGTTCCCCCTTCCTCCCCTTCCCAGTAGAAAGACTTCACAAAAAATACTGGAAATTTGCCACCTTGTTACAGAAATAATTGAATATTATAATGCAGGTAACATCATTACTTATACCACTACCAAGGTCCATATACTATGACACACATACACATACTTTTCAGAAGTTTGATTGTGTTCAATGTTAATTCTGCAAAGAGCTGAGAAACACTGCCCTTTTGCATTACAAGTCATATCCTTCAACTGTTCTTGCAGGAATAGTCTCAAACCAACCTTTTCACCTCCTTTTAAAATAATCCTAATTTTTCTCTCCAGCTATCACTTTTTCCCTTCCATGGTTACAAACTGTAAAAGTAGTTTGGCTTTAGTTAATCAGGGAGAGAGGTGAGGAGGGGATTCCACCTTGCCTTTTTTTAGTAGGTTAAGGCAGTTTCCCAACTGCTGTTCCGTGACACACTAGTGTGCCGTGAGCGATCACCTGGTGTGCCGCAGAAAATTGGAACCTTATTAAAGGAGTGCCGCTACATCACAGTACAAAATGCACAATTAATCATACATAATCATATGCAAAACACACATTCAAAGTGCCCAATCTTGCTGGAGAAAATCAAAAGTCTTACATAAGGTAGTTCGGCATGGTCGCCACAGAGAGCGGAGGAGTTGCGAACCAGGAAGTAGCGAGTTCACTGAGTGCTCCTCTACGGAAAACTCACGATATTTGATGAAATCACAGAAGTGAGTGCAAAAAACAAAGTGTATCCTCACGATGTTATCCAATGTCAGTTCCGGGATCCACACAATAACACAGTCAGTTTGCTGCACCATAATCAGCACCATAATCAAGGTAAAGTAGAAAGCTGGCATGGGCAAACTTGGACCTTCCAGGTTTTTTGGACTCCAACTACCACCATTCCTAACAGCCTGAGGCCCTTTCCTGCTTAAGTGGCTGAGGGGGGGAAAAGAACTAAAGAAGGTTCTGTCCAGATGACGTCCTGGACAATCCCAAATTAATTTGCTACAAACCAGGAAAACCCTGGTTTGTATTTAGATAGTGGATTTATTCCATACCTTCTTGGAAGGCATGGGATAAACCCACTATTTCCGGTGTATGGACTGCAGTCCAGACACCATGCCACAGTTTTCTGGACTAAATTAGCCTGGAAAACTGTGGGAATACCCACCCCTCTTCCCCCAAGCCCCCAAAGCAATCTGAAAAGTAAAGAAAACTTACCTGGCCTCTAGTACACTCTTGCAGCATCTCTTCTGGCACATAGAAATGACACGCCAGGCACGAGCTAGGGTCTGGAGAGAGTGCTGCCCCTCCTCGCGTCTCTTGGAGGCGACATTTCTATGGTGCTGGGAGAGGTGCTGCAAAAGTGTACTGGAGGCCAGATAGGGTGAGGGGGTCCCCAGATGTTCTGACGGGCTAGTCCCAGCAGAACATCTGGACACCTACCCCAGAAAGTGCACGCTTTCTGGGGTGGGTGTAGACAGGCCCCCAGGAATACCTGCGTTTTTAAAGCGTGATTGATCCTGGGATAAAGGGCTGTCTAGAACTGCCCCCATTATCCTTAAAGTGGGAGGCAAATCAGCTCTGTGCTGCCTGTACAATTCACAGAGCTGATTCAGGTTATCATAGGTTAAGGTCACTTAACATGGCCTTGAACCACATTAACAAAAGCTGCAAGCAGCTCCAAATTCTTCTTGGGAATCTGGAGCAAACCACAACTTTGGGCACATGTAAACAGTTGGGACATTTCTGAGATGGAACTGGTTGCAACTCTTTACATGGCCATCCTATTTTCCCCTTCCGTTCTTTCCTCAGGTGTCCTTTCCTTGCCCTTGTTATTTGTAGGAGTGGCTAGCAAGTGCAACATGGGTAGTCTTCTGCCTTCAGGGCCAAAAATAGGCTTTGAAAGAATGGACATGCAAGCTATGGGGCCCTGAAGGTAGAGAAAAGCCGTCCCACGTACAGGGAGACCCAGGATATCTATAAGAATGAGTGCTGGACTCAAAATAGTGAACCAAACAAGATTTATTGAATAACAACCAGTAAAAATGCTGGTGGCCCAAAATGCTTAGTTGGTTGCAAAAGAAAATCCTTGGAAAAGGAATCTATCACTTGCCTATTTGTTTGCAGAGTGACGGTACCTCTATTTGATTCCAGATATCCTGTTGCTCTCTGGCTTGTAGGCTCGCGAAGTCCTGTATAAGCCCCAAAATCCACAGTCTCTGTTGAGGACGGGTCCTTCTATGCACTACAGGCTTGGTTGAGAGCAAAGGTTAGGCTTAGTAGGTGAACTAAGTTACTTTGTCGCAGCAGAAGCTTAGGTTGCACCTTGCTATGTCCGTGAGTTCTCTGGAATGAGGCCAGAGAGGAAGTCCTGCCTCTCACGTGACCTCTGGAAGAGGAGGAGTTAAGGCAGTGACATCAGGTATGGAGCCAAGACACAACTCCGGGTAAGTGCCCACATGGCTGGACAATTGTGACCCATGCAGGTGAAGGCAAATAGGTACACAATACAGATGGGAAAACAGCCCCTTGGGGGCGCCACAGGTAGTGTCTAGAATCGTCAGCTGATTCCTCTCTCCCACTCCTTCTTCTTTCATGCATTGCTCTAGCACCCAACAGTTAACATCCAGGTGGCAAGCTAAAGCTACTAGCCAACAATGAGGGGAGGATGGTAAAGATGGTTGTCCAGCAACACTTAACTAGGTTTGACACTGAACTCCTTCCTGCCTTTATGCTCAGGGGGCTTACAGTCAAAACCCTCCTGGTGCGATCTGGAATTTGACATTCCTGATCAGCCTCAGGATAAAAAGTCCATGTAGAACTGTCCCGACTTGAATGTTCTCTCTTTTCAATACTTTTTGCCTTATTGACCACACTCCAATGGTTCTTGGCCTCACGTCTCCCACTTTGCATCTTGTGAAATGTTGGAAAGTATCCAAGTCCCAGAATTTGCCAGCTTGCATGGCACGGAAGGCCTAGATTCCTATCTGTAGTATGCAGATACAATAGTAGACATCTCAGCTGGAGTTTTAGAGAACCACAAACTTTAAAAGAGAGAGAAAATGGAGAGGGGGAGATGCAATCTCAGATTTGAATATAATTTGCATGCACATAGGAGAATAACACTTAATTAGAACTTACAGCCATCATGCTGTTTTAATTGAACTGTGAAATCTATGCACAGCAGTATCTATGAGTAACAATAGATCTTTTCAGTTGTTCACCTAAATGTTGGGAGTGGGGAATCACACATTTCCCCCCTGATTGATCCTGACCTCTACACATTTAGCACAGTGGGTTTGGGGGTGGTGGTGTCAATGTTCTTGCAGACAATTGAACTATTCTGTCTGCTATTTTTAAAATGAAATATTAAAAATTAAAACTTGCAATATGAGAATTTTTTTTCTTTTATAGTGTACTATCGAAAGAGAAAAGCAATGGAGGTAAAACTGTTAAAACATACTGAGTTTACCGTGTGTTAAAGTAACAACTGCTTTTCTATACAGGTGCGAACATTTTGCAGTTCTGCTTCTGCTATGTTTTACCAGCTGTGCAAAAGCAGAAAATGGTTTCAATGATAGGCAACATGCACGTACAGGGTTATAGCCGACCTCTTTCACTACTGGAATGTATTTACTGTTATAAACACCATAAACCCTTAACTAATTTAAAACACCAATCTGTTGCTTCCAGTATTTGTTTATGTGCTGTTTTCTAATGTGATCCATTTCCATTTTCTGTCTATGTTCAAAGAAAAAGTAGTATCGCCCCCAACGAAAAGGAATTCAAAACAAAGCATTCATTTATTTTCTGTCCTATTTTCTACTTAAAAGGTACTCAGACTACATGAAATGACATAAATGGTCAAATAAACAGCAAGAAGTTATGGTAAACACACATACAGAAAACCATAACAGCAACATCGGGGATGGGGATGCAACAAAACAGGATTCCAAGGATTTCAGTGTAAAATTCTCATCAAAAGAAATTTGTTTTTCAAGAACAGGCTAAAAATGGGAAATGAGGAAGCTCATTAGGTCTAAACAGGAGAACACCTCCCTTGATTCTAAGGATTGTTATTTGTGTGCCTTCAAGTCATTTGTGACATGGTGACCCTAATGACACCCTATCACTGAGTTTTCTGGGTCTGATAGTGTGTGACTTACTCAAGGTCACTCAATGGGTTTTCTCGGCCAAGCGAGGAATTAGACCCTCGTCTCCAGAGTTATAGTCCCACACTCAAACCACTCTAAATTTATTTATTTATTTATCCTATTATACCCCGCCTTTCTCAACCCCGAAGGAGACTCAAGCAGCTTACGTATAGGCCTTAAGGCAATGTACAATTCAATGCCTTAGAGCAGGGCTGCCCAGGAAGTCGATTGCGATCGACCAGTCGATCCCTATGACCGAAGGAGGTTGATCCCAGCTGGATGGGGCGCTTCTCAGAGGGGGTAGAAGCCAGGCCACGCCAAGCCCCGTCCCCTCCCCCGGCTTCGGCACTCCCAGCAGCTTCTCCAGGCTTGAGGATGGCAGTGCCAAGCCAGCCTTGTGCTAGCTATGTCACCACTGGCTTGGCATTGTCATCCTCAAGCCTGGAGAAGCTGCTGGGAGCACCAAAGTCAGAGGGAAGGGGCGGGGCTTGGTGCAGCCTGGCTCCCCCCTCTGGCTTCCGCTCTACCAGCAGCTTCTCCAGGCTTGAGGATGGCAATGCCAAGCCAGTGGTGGCATAGCTAGCACAAGGCTGGCTTGGCACTGCCATCCTCAAGCCTGGAGAAGCTGCTTGAGCTCAAAGCCAGAGGGGAGGGGGGGCTTGGCCGACCTGGCTCTGCCCCCCTGCCTTCCGCTCTACCAGCAGCTTCTCCAGGCTTGAGGATGGCAATGCCAAGCCAGTGGTGGCATAGCTAGCACAAGGCTGGCTTGGCACTGCCATCCTCAAGCCTGGAGAAGCTGCTGGTAGAGCTGAAGCCAGAGGGGGCGGAGACAGGCTGTGCCAAGCCCCGCCTTCGCCCCTCCCCTCTCCAGCCTTGAGGAGGTAGGTAGATCTTTCTGACTTGGTTTTATTATAAGTAGCTCGCGTGCTGAAAAGGTGTGGGCACCCCTGCCTTAGAGCAATGTACAATTCCAATAAACATTAAAATAAAAAAAAACATATTAAGGATTTTAAAACTTTACATTCAATAATAACCATACTGATCCAAAAAGTCACATTTCCAGAATTCAAGTAAACATAAAATCTGAAATCTGCTTTCGGTGAGTTCTAGACCTCTAATCCCTGGCAAACAATCTAGTTTATATAAGTGGCATATACTTATAAAAAAAAGAGCACTTGCGATCAGAGGCAAATATTTCTTTCACAATGCTCTGAAATCCAGGGATTTGTAGTTTTGTGAACAATTGAGGATTCTCTGCCAGGATTCTCTAGTCTAGTATATGCTGCTCAGACTACAAATCTCAGGATACTTAAGAATGCTGCCCTGGCAGTTAAAGTGGAATCAAGTGCTATAGATGCAAAAGCCACTAAAAAAACTGCAATTCTCATTGTGCAAGAACTATCACAGCTCTTCTTAATACTATTGAACACACACACTCATATACACACATATATTTATACACTTTAGCTCCTTGGATAGGAGCTAAAGTGTATAAAATAAATCCACAGGTGAAATTCCATTTTCATTTCCATTTTTCTTGGCACAAGAGGCAGTTTTCCTCAGAACGTCCATCTGCTTATTTAAATTTTGTCTGGTTCCATTTGCTCTGGCATATTTTCAATTTTCTCAATTGCTCGCATAAACTAAAGCCCCAAGATGTTTTCACACATGTGCATTTTTCTCATTGTCACCCTGCATCATACTTTCTATAAAATTCTTGTGCGTGTTTGTTTGGGTTCTGACAATGAAAACTGTTCTAACCAAAAGGATTAAAATACTGCATTAATACAGACGACTAGATGCATTCAGACAAAATTTGGCCCTGATGGGTGAAATCTTTGTCCACAATTCATTTCACTCTTGCCAACAAACTGCTTCTGGGCCTTCATTGCTCTTGGTAAGATTGCCACCTGACAGGTCATTGTGATGGGATGATGGAGACCTGAATAACAAAACCCTCATGAGATTCCACATTAAACCTAACTATATTCTGTATTATTAACTGTAAACTGCATGGTATCTAACCATTCAATTTATTTATGTTATTTTGACCAAATATCTCTAGTCTTTCCATTCCCTTTTTTTTAAACCGGAGTCAACAACAAAACTTTATTATGGTCACTGACCAGCACAAAGCGGGCACAAGCACCCTGAGAGGGGAAGGACAACTCCCCAGTAAGCAGTTATTTAAAATTAGATTAGTATAAAAATATATTTTAAAAGACAGGATATTGTAACAGGTATGGAACTGAAGGGGGAGGGGAGAGATTGATGGGAGAGGTCAAAAACACTGGGAGGGGGGGAGGACAAAGGGGGAAGGGAGTCTAGTGTCATTTCAGCTGTAACATGTTGCTCTAACTGCATTCCCAATAGGGTGTTGCCTTATGGTGTCAATCACCATCCGTCTGAATTTAAGTGCAGCAGCACAGAACTTGGCAACACTGTAAGTCATTGCAGTGTTAGATTCTGACTGACTGACTGACTGACTGACTTTATTATTTCTGAGTCGCCCTCCACGTTAGTGCTCCGGGCGACTTACACACAACAAATTCCACAATTAAAATAGAGTATTTAAAACTAGATTAAAATATTCAGTGGTTAAATGGGGCCAGGCTCGGTATTTGAGTTCCTGGTTCTGCATTAACCATGGGCTTTCCTAAATAGCCAGGTCTTCAGAGCGGTCAGGAACTGGGGCAGGTCGAGGGAGGCTCTCTGGTCCGGTGGCATCGAGTTCCAAAGAATGGGGCCTGGCAACGGAGAACGATCTCCGTCTCGTGGTCTCCAGGTGGGCCTCTTTCAAGCCTGGTACGTGAAGAAGGTTCTTGTTTGCTGGCCGCGGGGTCCTTGAGTAAGCAGGCATCAACAGGCGGTCTTTTAGGTATGTTGGGCCCCGGCCCCGTAGGGCTTTGAAAGCCAAGGTCAAGGTCTTGTGTAAGGCTCTATACTCAACGGGCAGCCAGTGCAGGCGCTGCAGAGATGGTGTAATGTGGCATCTCATCGATGTTCCTGTGAGAAGCCTGGCGGCCGCGTTCTGCACAATCTGGAGCCTGAAAGCAGCAGGGTGGAATAATATTTTTCACTGCACCCCGGTTATTTTGAAAGCCATGGCCTAATGAGATTAGATCTAAGATCTCTGTAGAACATGCATTGAAGAAGCACGTGCTCAGTTGTTCCCACATCACCAGACCCACAGGGGCATAGTCTCTGCTTGAAGGGGGTCTTCTGATACCTCCCCTCCAATACAGCCGATGGGAGGGCATGGCATCTTGCCATGCCCTCCCTTCGGTGTTTGGGCACCTCCAGGTCTGTTAGGTATGCCATGGGGGCAGTGAGGTATTTAGTGGCATCCCTAACAATGAAGGCTGGGGAACAGGCTAGGTCAGATTGGCACTCTATGTCCAGGATTCGTTGCTTAATGAGATCCTTGGCTTGGTCCCATCTCATGCTTAGCAATTGTCCTTGGGAGAAACCTAGCATTGCGATCTTTGCTGCCATTTCCTTTTTGTTTTCCCAGAAGACAGGCAGTTTACACAATGTTTGCATCTCTATTTTTCACATCTGCACCATCTATGGGTTACTCCAGTGTAAATGTGCCCTGGGCAGCCCTGGATCTGCCAGGTGGGAGCTCCAGGATTTTACAGTTACCTCTGCTGACATCAAAATGAGGCACCCATTCACCAGGAAGAAGGGGGCAATCCTCCACCTTCTTCTTGATTGCCCAGGTACCCCTTTCTGACACTAGCAAAGGTGACATGGGCACAATCCACTCCACTTTCCATGTGCTGATAACAGGGAAATGGTAATGATGCCAGGTGCTCATCAGGACAGTCAATCAGGCTAGACTGGACCAGATCCAATTGGACAGACTGCCCTGGAGCCATGGGATACTCCAGTTCCCTGTAAAATCCAGGCTATTGCTCAACTTTGCCCAACGTAAGGCAAAGCTAGTTCAAAGCTAAAAACAAGCTTGCTGGAAGTAGCTATGCAATGTAAAGTCCACTACACTCTTTATGATAAAGAAGATAAATGTTAAGACTATAGCTCCCAAAGTTTCACAGCCAGCATGGCCACAATGAAGACCAGAAAGTAACTTCTCAAAAATCTCTTCCCTCCTCATATAGAGCTCTAGATATGATTTTATATTTCATAACCAATACTTTTAATTATTCCTAGAAAGATACATCCAGCCAGTGAAGCTGTCAAAACAAAACAAGATTCCTGGAACAATTGGACCCACTGAGTTTCCCAAACATATTGCAGAAGCAGATGCACCTACAGTGTGTTACGGTAATGCAAGTGGTATGTAAATAATGCATGCAGCATTGTAGCTAGACCAGAAATCTTCAAGAACAGCTGCAGATGGCACAATAGCCATAATGGTGCAAACACACTCTAGAACACACCAGAAATCTAGGCACCAAGCTCAGACTGAATATAGGGGTATATTCAAATTGAGGCCT